>JAQIBA010000055.1:0-209846 GCA_028293925.1 Brueelia nebulosa | reverse complement strand
CGTAACTGGCAGTTTTGTTACACACCTTTAATGCGAGATACTGTATCTCGTAGTTGGCACTCAATGTGTTAATATACCAAGCTACCGCAGTTTTCAAATCATACATTATAAATAGCTGGTAACGCACTCATTAGAGAATTGAAGGCATTAGCTGGCAGTGCCGCTGGCAGGTGTATTCTTACACGAAACTGAATTATTAAACTATTACTTCCCAGATATTGAAAATATCAGACGCTAGGCCAAGGTCGCTGTTCCGCGGCCTCTATTCAACCTGACTTAAAGAAGCCGCTGTAAAAGAATTTTTATAAACGACGCCTTTTTGTTTGTATCGTTTAGAATTAACTCATCCCGTCAATGACAATTATGAGCTCATTTTTCATTCTTCCAGTCAAGTTTCCTCTTGATAATTGTACAAGCGATTTGCGGTTCTCGTGAACAATCTTCTTCGGCGACCGATGCCGTGAGTTATCAATATGTGGGGTTTATGATGCTCCCGATGATTTTCATTTTTCTTTCTGGCTCAAAGAAAGGATTGACCACCAAATGCAAATTTGAAAAGGTAATTCAAGGAATTTCGGGGTCCTTTGATGAACCCAAAGAAGCCTTATGGTGATCATAAAATCATTATTCTATGACTTGCCACTTTCTTTTTCAGTGCGAGCTTCGCCGCTTTTTTTTTTTCAAAACGCTATGGATAATTATTAAGGTTTAAATCAAATCAACGCTGCTGTCAAATGACCTGAGATTTTCAATGCATACATTATATATTTATTCATTTGCTTTTAAAGTTCACGTTTTTTTACAAAATCTTCATTTTCATCGCCATCATTTTAACAGTGTTTAACATAATAATTTTTAATTTAAGGTTGTCCACCTTTTGGTCCGTAACAATTAAAAGAAAATACGCCATTATTTCACTAACTAAACACCTTTTTTTAAATCCCATTACATAAAACATTTTCTTAGCTTATGATCCGAATTATAATCCCTTTTAAGGAAAACGGAAGAAAATTCCGTTTAAGTTACATTGTGTTTTTTCATAAAACCTTTTTTACAGAAGTGTTCATTCAAAGTAAATTACCGGATTGTTCAAAAGGGAACGGAAGAAAGACATTATAATAAGTATAAGAAAAGTATTGTTTTCTTATTGTTTTTTTGAGTAAATTTGTTTCAAATAGACCACCAATGGAGATGCGATAGAAGGAAGAATTCGTTCAACGGGAGTGGGAAAACTGTGATATTTTACGGTATATTCGATATTTGTTTGTAAAACAGCAGTTGGAATATAAATAATATTAAGAGGAAATTAGTTGTTTCTCACGTTATCAATTCCCATATTTATGAATGGTATAAAAAAGGTTTGATGAAAGGAGAGGTGAAATGGTGTACCTTTAAAGGCAAAAGCCGTGAATTAATTATTATCCATATAACAGATGATTGAAAGTTATTTGGGGCACCGAACGTTAGAAAATTGATGGATCTGTCCTCAAAAGAGATAGCATCTCTCTCTACAATGCAGATTGGGCCTGGCTCGACCACCCTAAGATTAACCGATGCCTGATATTTAATTAGGTATCCTCGCTTATGATAACAAGATGATGACTTGTTTTTCGATAATTGACAGCTTTGTATTGATCGGTACACTGTCAAGACTAAAGTTACTTATTTTATCAGCCTTCAGATTGATTCTTCGGTTTCTTCGTGGATTAAAATTTTGAGTTGGTCATTTGGTTTTATTGTCTCCTTAAAATATTCCGCTTAGTGTTGTGGGTTTAAAAAACAGATCCATTGCAAATACGGTAAATACATTTTAAAGCAATTAGAAATTGTAATCCGTCCGCTTTAAAAAGTCGATGACATCTGAAACCCCTTGACAAAGAAAGATTATAAAAAAAAAAAAGAAAACTGAAGTGCATTGTCCAATTTGAGACTTCCTCTGTTGAGGTCGTTGATCATTTCCCAAAATTCTTTTTCAAGGTACGTTCACCTCTTTTACTCTACGAATTACGTATTACCGAACAACCCGCCATTTTGACAGGAATTTCCGATGCTTTTTTCAAATTTTAGGAAAGATATTATCAGTCTTTTAATATTATATACAATACCTACTTGCTTTTTTTGAGTTTTTTTCTGTATTATTCTTTCCACTCACATAAAAAAGAGTTTACTTGAAATTATTAACGATAAATTCAGCCTTGTTTTCTCGATACAATTTATTATTGATTAATTTTATTACAATATATTGATATGGGAAATTTAATAAAATAAATTCAAATTTACAAATGCTCGGCGGACCGCGTAAACATGTTGCTCACCCCCAGTTACTTAATTAGGGTATGGCTAATTAAGAATCTTCCAAACAAGCCGTTTTTGAAGTTTAAGAAATTTGGTATATACTTTTTCAACTTAAAGTTTAAATTTTTTCTTCGGAAATCTATATATTACTTCAAAATGTGCAGGAATTATCAGATATAATTGTGCAGTTTGAAAAAATGAACTCCTAATAAGTAATTTCGTAAAACTATTAAATGTTTTCCTCCGTTTTTCTATTATTTAAACGTAACGGTTTTTCTGATTCTAAAATTCAAATAACGGAGGCTTTGAAATTATTTTTTCCCAGTGCTGCCAAAAGGTCGTTGCGGCAAAACGAGTAACTAACATTAAACATGGATTAGGAGTTTGTTATATAATAGAAACGATATTCCAATAAATCACTGCAGTTCGCTGAAAAAGGCAACTTTTTAAATAATTGGTAATACATATTCAGGCAGAAAAGAGTTTAATTGTCTTGTTCTTGCCAAAACACTCAAATCGATTTTCAAGGCCAAAGCGTTGAATGTTAATAATTCCGTTGACTTTTCGCCGTTTTCTTTTAACTGCTCTAAATTATATTGACTTAACCTAATGTTTAAATATTATTAATTATTGAAAATTTCCTTATAATGGGTTTTTAAATATAGAGGAAAAGAGTAAGAGGAAAAATAAATCTTTTAATTTTTGTTATAGGTTATGGAAAATCAACCTTTTTTATTGGTGGAACTGGAAGATCTTTCTGCAGTTTTTAATGCATTAAAAACAACTGGTAGAATAAAGGTGGGTATCTTTTTAATTTTATAACATCAATTTCTTTAAAAAGAAACTATTAATGAAGTTAATGACTCTTTGGAAATTACAGTTTTTAAAATGCAGAGATAGATTTTGTTTATGTTATCAGTGGAATAGTTTGTCATTTTGTCAGTAATTAATGAGGTGATGATTTCTCTGAAAGGTTTAATTAAAATATTTCCAAAGAAAAGTAGTATTTGACTCTGTAATGCAGTTGTTTCTTACCTAAAATTGTGCTAAAATATGAAAGAAATTTATAAAAACATTTTTATTGTTAAATACATAGGAGGATTTGGAAAGTTTTACATGTAGTTGCAAATTCATATAATTATCAGGTACTCTTTAGTCTGCTGATTAATTCTTTCTCCATTAATTGTTTAAAATTTTGGTATTAATATTTAACTTGTGTAAACTTTAATAACCAATTAAAAAGTGAACAAAAAAATAATTTTTCAGTACACCTGCTTTAATGTTTCAACCAACTATTTAATATTCGGAGCAACAAGTGGAGGTCTATATGTGTTTCGTCGAGAGCCATGTTGCTTCCTCCAGATATTACCAAATAAAGAAGGATCCATAACACAAGTTGCCTTTTCACCAGATGAGAAACTCATTGCATTTTCAACAGTCAAAGGGATTGTTTGCATTTTGGAGAGGTCAGCTCATGGTGCAAAATGTTTGGTGTCTACAGCAGAGCATCAGAATGAACAGGTTACTTACCTGCAGTGGAATGACGATAGCAATGAACTGTTTATCGGTGATAATTCTGGAAAAGTTTCTATTGTAACTGTTTCGATATTTCCAACGAAGAGCATGTTTCAGAATCCTTCTTTTGTTCTCATGCAATTAGAAAGTAAAATAGTTCAATTGGACTTCAATTCAAACATGCTTCTAGTCTCAACAATGACCAAATGCTACATATGTGATACATCAAAAGAAATATTTAGGCAAGTCGGTCACAAACCAAGAGACGGTGAATATGGAGCTTGCATTTTCAATACACAAATTGATGTGCCAGTCTTGGATTCAACTAAAACAGATAATGTGAAAAATGCAGAACACCCAAACTTATCTCATTTAAAATTACTCTGTGCAAGACCTGGTTCTAGAATTTGGGAAGTAGCTATAGACGGTACTGTGATTAGCACACATCATTTCAAGGAGGCCTTGGCCGTTCCTCCTAAAAAAGTACATTTTTTAAACAATTCATCCTCTCAGTGTGATGATGTTACAGTAAATACTTCAAGCAATGGAGATTGTGTTGCTGAGCAATCTTTTAATTTTCAAAAATTGTTTTTTATTCACCCGAAATTCATTTTAACTTACAAAACTGATGGTATTTATATTTTTGACCCTGAGAAAGCATCTGTAGTTTTATGGAATAACGAAATAATAAATATAATAGATGTAAAATGTATAAAGGATGTGATTTATGTTTGGTCTAGCTGTGGGAAAATATATGCCTTGAATTTAGTGCCATTAGAGAAATATTTAGTTCATTTGTATTTTCAAAAAAAATATTTGGAATTGGCAAAACTGTGTTTGGAAAGTGAAAGTTTTTTATTAACAAAATCAAATAATTGTAACAAATTGTATATCCTTCACGATTTAGATGAGAAATTAAAGTCTGATGAACTGCTAATTCGGTTGAAACCTTTTATTAATTTATGTAAAGAAAGTGCAAAAAAGAGAAAACAACAAAATGCTCAAAAGTTACAATCTGGTATTTATTTAGTTAGTAATAACAGTGAAATGGTTTTAGAAAGCAGACGAACTCTTAATCACAATCTGTTGCGACCGAGTGTAATTAACGTGAAAGGACGATCTCACAGTGTTTCCCCAGAAAGGCTCCAGAATGGAGAGTTGAAGCGTTGGGGCAGCAGCTCATCTTTACCCGAATTGCTGAAGGAAAGTAAATCGGAAGAGAACCTCAGTCCTTCTGAAGTCGTTGTCAATGGAACCGAAGACAAAAATGGGAAAATCCTCACTCCGACAGATGATATTAAAAATGTTTTGGATGATCTTTTAGTTATAAAAAAATGCTCAGAGCCTTTAAACGAAAAGGTGTTTTGTTTGTTTGATAAAATATTAATGTTATGTTGCAGTGAATTTGGCAACAATTTGGAATTAGTTTATGCACTGCCCTTCAACTCATACTTCAGTGAAGAAAATGTTGACTTAATAACTGATTTATTTCATTCAGCTTTGAAATCTCAATCATTATTTGAATGGCTTTCTAAATTTACCGGCGATTGGCTTTCGGTGGCGGTGGAAAATTACCCGAAGTTTTTAATCGAGCATTTGCCAACTCCCGCCCTGGAGTTGGATTACAAATTGAGCAAAATATTGAAGTTATTTTCTGGTGTATTACACGAAACCGAAATCATTGAATCGATCAAAAATCTCGAATGTTACTATTCTTCTCTCAGTGAAGTCTTGGACATCTATCAGGACTCGACTGTTTCAAACATAGATTTGATGAACGTAACCTCAACTCCAAAACTTCTCAACTCTGTGTATTTTTTATTAACAATTGGTCAGATGGAGCATTGCTCAAAATATTCCAACAAAATAAACCTCCAAGACATGTTTTATTTATTGTTGAGATTCGAAAAAAGGTCAAGCTTGTCTGGAAAATCCGACGATGAACTCCAGTTCCATTCGATGTTTTTATCGTACTTAGAAAGAGCTTCCGAGGACGGTAAACTCTTCGCAAATTGCACTGATTTGATAGAGACATACGTGGTTAATTGCTTGGAAAATATAATCAACACGGCCAACCGCGTGAGAAACTCAAACTGCACTTGCGGGTTTCCCTACCCGAATCTTCGCTCTTCCACAACGATGTTTGCAAACGTTGGTCATGCCTTAGTGGACAAAAACTGGCCCGAAAACCCGAAAAAATGCATTGATATTTGCGGTAGAGTGCCGTATCTGTGGAAGTATTTAGTCTTTCTACGCAGAAACGAGTCTTTGATTGAATTATCGCCTTTATTACTCCAAACCGGGGAAATTCACGAATTGGAAAACAGATCTCACGAAGTTACCGAAGAGGTTTTAGAAACGTATCTCAGGCATTTAATCGATTTGAAAAACGGCCGTTGTTTAAACTGTAATAAAAAGCACGAGGAGAAGAATGAGGCTTTTAGTTGGAGTGCTTTCGGAGCGATTTGCATTAAACTGGTCGGCCCAAAGGAAACTCTTCAACTCTACAAAAAATACTGCAATAATATTAGTTCTGCGGAGTTAACGCAATCCTTTTATCAGAGCTTAATATTTTCTTCTATAATGGACACAAAGAATAAAGGACTCAGGGCAAACATTGTGGATTTATTGGCCGGGAAAAAAACGGAGGACCTCTGTCGAATGTCCATTTTTTCCAGAAAACTCAACGACGAGATTTTCGGGACAAATGACGATTTCCACCTTCAGAACACCAAATTTAGTTCGCATCATTGGGGAGTAATGGTGAATTTTAAAAATAATTGCGCCGTCTGCTCATTGCCTTTGGAAACACGGATTTTAATTAGCGAAACCGGGCTCGTGGTTTTTAAATGCGCTCACGTTTTCCATCCGGCTTGTTTGAAAAAAGATAATTTGGAGTGCCCCATTTGTAAGGCGAAAACGCTCACCGACTTTAATTAATTTCATTTGTTAGTGATTAATTTTTTTTTTTTTGGTTTGTTTTACGTTTGCTTAATCCCACACACCTCCCTTAGAGTCATTATGAATCGTTTGAAGTTTAGTCTCTCGGTTGTTTAACGTCCTTTCTATTTTAAATTTGTGATAGTATTGGTTCCTTTAATTTATTTTCTCTAGTGATTAGGATACATCATTTTTGTTATAATCATTGACGCTCTTAATCGCCAAATTTACTCAATTGTTACCTGTAAATATATCAATAACGGCGAGAATTGTAGAAAAAAATTTTAATTGAAATACGATTGCTGGAATCTCCGTATTTGATGGTGAAATTTTTTTTAATTGAAATTTTATGATAATTATTCGAAACAATGAAAACGAAAGTCAATAAATAATACATTTTTAATACTTACCGCCTCTTTCCTTTGCGGCGGAAATTTAGTGGTCAATAAATGATTAGTAAAATTATTTTTAATATTTTCCTCAATGATTTTAAAAAGATTTACTTCTCGCATATTAATTTTGGGATTAAATTTGTATGACGAAACATAATTTTAGAAGATTTTGGTAATTGAATCGTTCGGATATGAAAATGCTATTGCATTTATGCTAAAAATTTCACTGCTAAATTTATCTGCCCATTGAGTACAATTAAAATGACAATTAAGCAGGCTGTGCTTTCAATTTTATAAGTCGAATTTATACTATTGAAAAGTAGTGATTTAACGAAAATGTGCACTTGTGAATAAGCAATGGATTGAAAAAATTATTTAAGTCTTTGTAGTTGTCAGAAGTTTTAATTGTTATCAGCAATTTATTTATTTTTCTTTGTAAAACAATTTATTTTAGGTGATTTTTTGCTTATAGTGCCAGTTTTTAATTGTTTGTCTTTGCAATAATATAAATAAAAACGTGTATTAAAAATAATTATTAAATTCTTTTACCTGTTTTTGGTATTAGATTTTAAGATTAATTTTTCATTAAAAGATAAATTACTGCAAAGAATTAATTTTGTGTAAAGCAGAAGACTATGGGGCATTTGAGGGAACGATTATCGTAATTCAAGGCTGCTTTTTTTCCAAAAAAGACTTTCAGACTTTAAATAATTAAAAGTACAAAAATTTATTTCTCAAATAAAAAAGTTAAAACAACCTTAAGTAACATTTGTAATGCTTTTCTGATTTTTCAAGGAATTACCTTTCAAAGTATTTTCCTTCATAATGTTATTCTATTCTTTAAAAAAAAAACTAATAATCACGAAGTTACAGTGATTTTTAGTTTTTTTTTTATTTTCCATATTTTAATCAAATTTCATTGTTTAAACATTATTAGAAAAACTTAATTATTACTAATTATACACGAATAAAACGTTTGTATTACAGTAAAAAATTACTCGGTAATCGTTACCTGTGAATAATTATTCCTTTTTGAAGGTTTTATCAAGTTTTTTTTTTGGTAAAATCTTCAAATTCATTTGTATATTTTAAATTTCAAGAAGAATAGCAAAATACATAACCAGAATAGCATTACATTACATAATTTTTGATTATTCTTCAGACTTTATTGTAAGTGCTTTCAACAAGGAATGGTAACTTTTTTTCAGTTGAAACTCTCATTCTATAAAGAAGTGTGAATATGACCAACAAGGAAACAGCAATCCCTGACAGAATTAGTATCGATTCTTTTGGTGTATTTACACCAGTGGAAAAGCTGCCCGAAATGTCTCTCTCATTCTGGTTCAACACGTCCAACACTCCATCACTAGAATAAGTTGAGCGTTTTTTTCTGCCGTAGTTAGCACGTTGACCAGTATACGGCCGTCGGTGAGTTGATTTTGGCTGATCATATAACCCTAAATGACAAAAGAATTATGTTACTTTAAGTGAATAAGTTAATTAAGGATCAGTGAAACCTTTCGAATTACGACTAATAAACATATAGTTCAAAATGGTAAAATAACAATATGTACGCTCAGAGTCATTAGCGGCACATTACAAAATTAATATTACTGAAAAGACATTCAGAACAAAGACTTACACGAATGAAAACTGTGATATCGAGAATCACCATCATGAGTTCTTCTGCCACTTTCCTTAGCACTAGAAGTTATTTCATTAGTTGAACTACTCTCAGAACACCTAGGATCGCTGCTGCCAGGGAAGCAATCAGGTTTTACATTTACAACATTCAAACCAGACTCGTCACCCGCACAACCACTACTCGATCCTGGCCGACACCCGCCAACACTAGGAGACTTCGTACCAGGAAGCGGAGGTAAATATTCAGGACCCTGCGTGATTGGAGGACTTGGACAGTCAGGATCGATTGACCCCGGATAACATTTATTAGGACATCTAGGATCAGTTGATCCGGGATAACATTGAGGCGCTGGAGGTTGAGTGGGCCTTGGAGTTTGTGGGCACCGAGGATCCGTTGAGCCTGGATAGCACTGTGGACGAGCAGTAGTCACAGGTGGCACAGGTCGAGGAGTTGTCTGAGGGCATCGAGGATCAGTAGATCCAGGATAACATTGAGGCGCTGGTGGTTGAGTGGGTCTTGGAGTTTGTGGGCACCGGGGATCTGTAGATCCCGGATAACATTGGGGCGCTGGTGGTTGAGTGGGCCTTGGTGGTTGAGTGGGTCTTGGAGTTTGAGGGCACCGGGGATCCGTGGATCCCTGATAACATTGTGGACGAGCAGTAGTTACAGGTGGCAGAGGTCTAGGAGTTGTTTGTGGGCATCGAGGATCGGTTGATCCAGGATAACATTGAGGCGCTGGTGGTTGAGTGGGTCTTGGAGTTTGAGGACATCGAGGATCAGTAGATCCCGGATAACATTGGGGCGCTGGAGGTTGAGTGGGCCTTGGAGTTTGTGGGCACCGCGGATCTGTTGAGCCTGGATAACATTGAGGTGGTGTCACGGCTGGAGGTAGATACGCAGGAGCCTTTGTTGTCGTTGGTTTCGGGCATCTAGGGTCAGTAGATCCCGGATAACATTGAGGGGCTGGAGGTTGAGTGGGCCTTGGTGGTTGAGTGGGTCTTGGAGTTTGAGGACATCTTGGATCAGTTGATCCAGGATAACATTGTGGACGAGCAGTAGTCACAGGTGGCAGAGGTCGAGGAGTTGTTTGTGGGCACCGGGGATCGGTAGATCCCGGATAACACTGAGGGGCTGGAGGTTGAGTGGGTCTTGGAGTTTGTGGGCATCGAGGATCAGTAGATCCTGGATAACACTGAGGGGCTGGAGGTTGAGTGGGTCTTGGAGTTTGAGGACATCTTGGATCAGTAGATCCCGGGTAACACTGAGGGGCTGGAGGTTGAGTGGGTCTCGGAGTTTGAGGACATCGAGGATCAGTGGATCCTGGATAACATTGAGGGGCAGGAGGTTGAGTGGGTCTTGGAGTTTGAGGACATCGGGGATCAGTGGATCCTGGATAACATTGAGGTGGTGTCACGGCTGGAGGTAGATACGCAGGAGCCTTTGTTGTCGTTGGTTTCGGGCATCTAGGGTCAGTTGATCCTGGATAACACTGAGGCGCTGGTGGTTGAGTGGGTCTTGGAGTTTGAGGACATCGGGGATCAGTGGATCCTGGATAACATTGAGGGGCTGGTCGCTGCGTGGGCCTTGGAGTTTGTGGGCATCTAGGGTCGGTTGATCCTGGATAACACTGAGGCGCTGGTGGTTCAGTGGGTCTTGGAGTTTGAGGACATCGGGGATCAGTGGATCCTGGATAACATTGAGGGGCCGGTCGCTGCGTGGGCCTTGGAGTTTGTGGGCATCTAGGGTCGGTTGATCCTGGATAACACTGTGGGCGAACAGTAGGTACAGGTGGCAGTGGGTCGTGGAGTTGTTTGTGGGCACCGGGGATCTGTGGATCCCGGGTAACACTGAGGGGCTGGCGGCTGAGTGGGCCTTGGAGTTTGTGGGCATCTCGGGATCAGTTGATCCTGGATAGCACTGTGGTTTTTTGAACGTCGTGGGTGGGAAAGGTCTGGGGGTAGTCTGCGGACATCTTGGATCTGTGGACCCAGGATAACATTGAGCAGGTGTCACAGCTGGAGGTAAATATGCAGGACCTTTTGTGGATGTTGTTTTGGGACACCTTGGATCAGCAGATCCAGGGTAACATTGTGGACGAGCAGTAGTCACAGGTGGCAGAGGTCGAGGAGTTGTTTGTGGGCACCGGGGATCAGTAGATCCCGGATAACATTGGGGCGCTGGTGGTTGAGTGGGTCTTGGAGTTTGAGGACATCTAGGATCTGTGGATCCTGGATAACATTGTGGACGAGCAGTAGTCACAGGTGGCAGAGGTCTGAGGAGTTGTTTGTGGGCACCGGGGATCAGTAGATCCCGGGTAACACTGAGGTGCTGGAGGTTGAGTGGGCCTTGGAGTTTGTGGGCATCTAGGGTCTGTAGATCCTGGATAACATTGTGGACGAGCAGTAGTCACAGGTGGCAGAGGTCTGGGAGTTGTTTGGGGGCATCGAGGATCAGTAGATCCAGGATAACATTGAGGGGCTGGAGGTTGAGTGGGCCTTGGTGGTTGAGTGGGTCTTGGAGTTTGAGGGCATCTTGGATCAGTAGAACCAGGATAACATTGTGGACGAGCAGTAGTCACAGGTGGCAGAGGTCTAGGAGTTGTTTGAGGGCATCGAGGATCAGTGGATCCCGGGATAACACTGAGGGGCTGGAGGTTGAGTGGGTCTTGGAGTTTGAGGACATCGAGGATCAGTGGATCCTGGATAACATTGAGGTGGTGTCGCGGCTGGAGGTAGATACGCAGGTGCCTTTGTTGTCGTTGGTTTCGGGCATCTGGGGTCAGTTGATCCTGGATAACACTGTGGCGCTGGTGGTTGAGTGGGCCTTGGTGGTTGAGTGGGTCTTGGAGTTTGGGGAGCACCGGGGATCAGTAGATCCCGGGTAACACTGAGGGGCTGGAGGTTGAGTGGGTCTTGGAGTTTGAGGACATCGAGGATCAGTAGATCCTGGATAACATTGTGGACGAGCAGTAGTCACAGGTGGCAGAGGTCTAGGAGTTGTTTGTGGGCACCGGGGATCAGTAGATCCCAGATAACATTGGGGCGCTGGAGGTTGAGTGGGTCTTGGAGTTTGAGGACATCGAGGATCAGTGGATCCTGGATAACATTGAGGTGGTGTCACGGCTGGAGGTAGATACGCAGGAGCCTTTGTTGTCGTTGGTTTCGGGCATCTAGGGTCAGTTGATCCTGGATAACACTGAGGCGCTGGTGGTTGAGTGGGTCTTGGAGTTTGAGGACATCGGGGATCAGTGGATCCTGGATAACATTGAGGGGCTGGTCGCTGCGTGGGCCTTGGAGTTTGTGGGCATCTAGGGTCGGTTGATCCTGGATAACACTGAGGGGCTGGTGGTTGAGTGGGTCTTGGAGTTTGAGGACATCGGGGATCAGTGGATCCTGGATAACATTGAGGGGCCGGTCGCTGCGTGGGCCTTGGAGTTTGTGGGCATCTAGGGTCGGTTGATCCTGGATAACACTGAGGGGCTGGTGGTTGAGTGGGTCTTGGAGTTTGAGGACATCGGGGATCTGTGGATCCCGGATAACATTGAGGGGTTGGCGGCTGAGTGGGCCTTGGAGTTTGTGGACATCCGGGATCAGTAGATCCTGGATAGCACTGTGGTTTTTTGAACGTCGTGGGTGGGAAAGGTCTGGGGGTAGTCTGCGGACATCTTGGATCTGTGGACCCAGGATAACATTGAGCAGGTGTCACAGCTGGAGGTAAATATGCAGGACCTTTTGTGGATGTTGTTTTGGGACACCTAGGATCAGCAGATCCAGGGTAACATTGTGGACGAGCAGTAGTCACAGGTGGCAGAGGTCGAGGAGTTGTTTGTGGGCACCGGGGATCAGTAGATCCCGGATAACATTGGGGCGCTGGTGGTTGAGTGGGTCTTGGAGTTTGAGGACATCTAGGATCTGTGGATCCTGGATAACATTGTGGACGAGCAGTAGTCACAGGTGGCAGAGGTCGAGGAGTTGTTTGTGGGCACCGGGGATCAGTAGATCCCGGGTAACACTGAGGTGCTGGAGGTTGAGTGGGCCTTGGAGTTTGTGGGCATCTAGGGTCTGTAGATCCTGGATAACATTGTGGACGAGCAGTAGTCACAGGTGGCAGAGGTCTAGGAGTTGTTTGGGGGCATCGAGGATCAGTAGATCCAGGATAACATTGAGGGGCTGGAGGTTGAGTGGGCCTTGGTGGTTGAGTGGGTCTTGGAGTTTGAGGGCATCTTGGATCAGTAGAACCAGGATAACATTGTGGACGAGCAGTAGTCACAGGTGGCAGAGGTCTAGGAGTTGTTTGAGGGCATCGAGGATCAGTGGATCCGGGATAACATTGAGGGGCAGGAGGTTGAGTGGGTCTTGGAGTTTGAGGACATCGAGGATCAGTGGATCCTGGATAACATTGAGGTGGTGTCGCGGCTGGAGGTAGATACGCAGGTGCCTTTGTTGTCGTTGGTTTCGGGCATCTGGGGTCAGTTGATCCTGGATAACACTGTGGCGCTGGTGGTTGAGTGGGCCTTGGTGGTTGAGTGGGTCTTGGAGTTTGGGGGCACCGGGGATCAGTAGATCCCGGGTAACACTGAGGGGCTGGAGGTTGAGTGGGTCTTGGAGTTTGAGGACATCGAGGATCAGTAGATCCTGGATAACATTGTGGACGAGCAGTAGTCACAGGTGGCAGAGGTCTAGGAGTTGTTTGTGGGCACCGGGGATCAGTAGATCCCAGATAACATTGGGGCGCTGGAGGTTGAGTGGGTCTTGGAGTTTGAGGACATCGAGGATCAGTGGATCCTGGATAACATTGAGGTGGTGTCACGGCTGGAGGTAGATACGCAGGAGCCTTTGTTGTCGTTGGTTTCGGGCATCTAGGGTCAGTTGATCCTGGATAACACTGAGGCGCTGGTGGTTGAGTGGGTCTTGGAGTTTGAGGACATCGGGGATCAGTGGATCCTGGATAACATTGTGGACGAGCAGTGGTCGCTGCGTGGCAGCGCTCGTGGAGTTGTTTGTGGGCACCGAGGGATCGGTTGATCCCGGATAACACTGAGGGCGCTGGTGGTTGAGTGGGTCTTGGAGTTTGAGGACATCGGGGATCTGTGGATCCCGGATAACATTGAGGGGTTGGCGGCTGAGTGGGCCTTGGAGTTTGTGGACATCCGGGATCAGTAGATCCTGGATAGCACTGTGGTTTTTTGAACGTCGTGGGTGGGAAAGGTCTGGGGGTAGTCTGCGGGCATCTTGGATCTGTGGAGCCAGGATAACATTGAGCAGGTGTCACAGCTGGAGGGAGATACGCAGGACCTTTTGTGGATGTTGTTTTGGGACACCTAGGATCAGTAGATCCAGGGTAACATTGTGGACGAGCAGTAGTCACAGGTGGCAGAGGTCGAGGAGTTGTTTGTGGGCACCGGGGATCAGTAGATCCCGGATAACATTGGGGCACTGGTGGTTGAGTGGGTCTTGGAGTTTGAGGACATCGGGGATCTGTGGATCCCGGATAACATTGAGGGGTTGGCGGCTGAGTGGGCCTTGGAGTTTGGGGGCATCTCGGGATCAGTAGATCCTGGATAACATTGTGGTCGAGCAGTAGTCACAGGTGGCAAAGGTCTGAGGAGTTGTTTGCGGGCATCGGGGATCAGTAGATCCAGGATAACATTGAGCAGGTGTCACAGCTGGAGGTAAATATGCTGGACCCTTTGTGGGTGCTTGGAGTTTGTGGGACATCTAGGATCAGTAGATCCAGGATAACATTGTGGACGAGCAGTAGTCACAGGTGGCAGAGGTCTAGGAGTTGTTTGAGGGCACCGGGGATCAGTAGATCCCGGATAACATTGGGGCGCTGGAGGTTGAGTGGGTCTTGGAGTTTGAGGACATCGAGGATCGGTTGATCCAGGATAACACTGAGGGGCTGGAGGTTGAGTGGGCCTTGGTTGTTGAGTGGGTCTTGGAGTTTGTGGACATCGAGGATCAGTAGATCCCGGGTAACACTGAGGGGCTGGAGGTTGAGTGGGTCTTGGAGTTTGAGGACATCTAGGATCAGTAGATCCCGGATAACATTGTGGACGCGCAGTAGGCACAGGTGGCAGTGGGTCTTGGAGTTGTTTGTGGACATCGAGGATCGGTAGATCCCGGATAACATTGAGGCGCTGGTGGTTGAGTGGGTCTTGGAGTTTGAGGACATCTAGGATCAGTAGATCCTGGATAACATTGGGGCGCGTGTCACGGTGGAGTAGGTCGTGGAGTTGTTTGTGGACATCGAGGATCAGTAGATCCCGGATAACACTGAGGGGCTGGAGGTTGAGTGGGCCTTGGTTGTTGAGTGGGTCTTGGAGTTTGTGGACATCGGGGATCTGTGGATCCCTGGATAACACTGAGGGCCTGGCGGCTAGAGTGGGCCTTGGAGTTTGTGGGCATCCGGGATCAGTAGATCCTGGATAGCACTGTGGTTTTTTGAACGTCGTCGGTGGGAAAGGTCTGGGGCTAGTCTGCGGGCATCTTGGATCTGTGGAGCCAGGATAACATTGAGCAGGTGTCACAGCTGGAGGGAGATACGTAGGAACCTTTGTTGATGTTGGTTTTGGACACCTAGGATCAGTAGACCCAGGGTAACATTGTGGACGAGCAGTAGTCACAGGTGGCAGAGGTCGAGGAGTTGTTTGTGGGCACCGGGGATCAGTAGATCCCGTATAACATTGGGGCGCTGGTGGTTGAGTGGGTCTTGGAGTTTGAGGACATCGGGGATCTGTGGATCCCGGATAACATTGAGGGGTTGGCGGCTGAGTGGGCCTTGGAGTTTGGGGGCATCCGGGATCAGTAGATCCTGGATAGCACTGTGGTTTTTTGAACGTCGTGGGTGGGAAAGGTCTGGGGGTAGTCTGCGGACATCTTGGATCTGTGGAGCCAGGATAACATTGAGCAGGTGTCACAGCTGGAGGTAAATATGCAGGACCCTTTGTGGATGTTGTTTTGGGACACCTAGGATCAGCAGATCCAGGGTAACATTGTGGGCGAGCAGTAGTCACAGGTGGCAGAGGTCGAGGAGTTGTTTGTGGGCACCGGGGATCAGTAGATCCCGGATAACATTGGGGCGCTGGAGGTTGAGTGGGTCTTGGAGTTTGAGGACATCGAGGATCGGTTGATCCAGGATAACATTGAGGCGCTGGTGGTTGAGTGGGTCTTGGAGTTTGAGGACATCGAGGATCAGTAGATCCCGGATAACACTGAGGGGCTGGAGGTTGAGTGGGCCTTGGTTGTTGAGTGGGTCTTGGAGTTTGTGGACATCGAGGATCAGTAGATCCCGGGTAACACTGAGGGGCTGGTGGTTGAGTGGGTCTTGGAGTTTGAGGACATCTAGGATCAGTAGATCCCGGATAACATTGGGGCGCTGGAGGTTGAGTGGGTCTTGGAGTTTGAGGACATCGAGGATCGGTTGATCCAGGATAACATTGAGGCGCTGGTGGTTGAGTGGGTCTTGGAGTTTGAGGACATCTAGGATCAGTAGATCCCGGATAACATTGGGGCGCTGGAGGTTGAGTGGGTCTTGGAGTTTGAGGACATCGTGGATCAGTAGATCCCGGATAACACTGTGGGGCTGGAGCAGTTGAGTGGGCACTTGGTTGTTGCAGTGGGTCTGGGAGTTGTTTGTGGGCATCGAGGATCAGTAGATCCCGGATAACACTGAGGGGCTGGAGGTTGAGTGGGCCTTGGTTGTTGAGTGGGTCTTGGAGTTTGTGGACATCGTGGATCAGTAGATCCCGGATAACACTGAGGGCCTGGAGGTAGAGTGGGCCTTGGAGTTTGTGGGCATCCAGGATCAGTAGATCCTGGATAGCACTGTGGTTTTTTGAACGTCGTCGGTGGGAAAGGTCTGGGGCTAGTCTGCGGGCATCTTGGATCTGTGGAGCCAGGATAACATTGAGCAGGTGTCACAGCTGGAGGGAGATACGTAGGAACCTTTGTTGATGTTGGTTTTGGACACCTAGGATCAGTAGACCCAGGGTAACATTGTGGACGAGCAGTAGTCACAGGTGGCAGAGGTCGAGGAGTTGTTTGTGGGCACCGGGGATCAGTAGATCCCGGATAACATTGGGGCGCTGGTGGTTGAGTGGGTCTTGGAGTTTGAGGACACCTAGGATCTGTGGATCCTGGGTAACATTGTGGGCGAGCAGTGGTCGCTGCGTGGCAAAGGCCTGGGAGTTGTTTGTGGGCACCGGGGATCAGTTGATCCCGGATAACATTGGGGCGCTGGAGGTTGAGTGGGTCTTGGAGTTTGAGGACATCGGGGATCAGTGGATCCTGGATAACATTGTGGACGAGCAGTGGTCGCTGCGTGGCAGCGCTCGTGGAGTTGTGTGTGGACATCGAGGGTCGGTTGATCCCTGGATAACACTGAGGGGCTGGTGGTTGAGTGGGTCTTGGAGTTTGAGGACATCGAGGATCAGTGGATCCTGGATAACATTGAGGGGCAGGAGGTTGAGTGGGCCTTGGAGTTTGTGGGCATCCGGGATCAGTAGATCCTGGATAGCACTGTGGTTTTTTGAACGTCGTGGGTGGGAAAGGTCTGGGGGTAGTCTGCGGGCATCTTGGATCTGTGGAGCCAGGATAACATTGAGCAGGTGTCACAGCTGGAGGGAGATACGCAGGACCTTTTGTGGATGTTGGTTTTGGGACACCTAGGATCAGTAGACCCAGGGTAACATTGTGGGCGAGCAGTAGTCACAGGTGGCAGAGGTCGAGGAGTTGTTTGTGGGCACCGGGGATCAGTAGATCCCGGATAACATTGGGGCGCTGGTGGTTGAGTGGGTCTTGGAGTTTGTGGGCATCGAGGATCAGTTGATCCCGGGTAACATTGTGGGGCTGGCGGCTGAGTGGGCCTTGGAGTTTGAGGACATCTTGGATCAGTAGATCCTGGATAACATTGTGGACGAGCAGTAGTCACAGGTGGCAGAGGTCGAGGAGTTGTTTGTGGGCATCGAGGATCACTAGATCCCGGATAACACTGAGGGGCTGGAGGTTGAGTGGGCCTTGGTGGTTGAGTGGGTGTTGGAGTTTGTGGGCATCCGGGATCAGTAGATCCTGGATAGCACTGTGGTTTTCTGAACGTCGTGGGTGGGAAAGGTCTGGGGGTAGTCTGCGGGCATCTTGGATCTGTGGAGCCAGGATAACATTGAGCAGGTGTCACAGCTGGAGGTAAATATGCAGGACCTTTTGTGGATGTTGTTTTGGGACACCTAGGATCAGCAGATCCAGGGTAACATTGTGGGCGAGCAGTAGTCACAGGTGGCAGAGGTCTGGGAGTTGTTTGGGGGCACCGGGGATCAGTAGATCCCGGATAACATTGGGGCGCTGGAGGTTGAGTGGGTCTTGGAGTTTGAGGACATCTTGGATCAGTAGAACCAGGATAACATTGTGGACGAGCAGTAGTCACAGGTGGCAGAGGTCTAGGAGTTGTTTGTGGGCACCGGGGATCAGTGGATCCCGGATAACATTGAGGGCGCTGGAGGTTGAGTGGGTCTTGGAGTTTGAGGACATCGAGGATCAGTGGATCCTGGATAACATTGAGGTGGTGTCGCGGCTGGAGGTAGATACGCAGGTGCCTTTGTTGTCGTTGGTTTCGGGCATCTGGGGTCAGTTGATCCTGGATAACACTGTGGCGCTGGTGGTTGAGTGGGCCTTGGTGGTTGAGTGGGTCTTGGAGTCTGAGGGCACCGGGGATCTGTGGATCCCGGATAACATTGAGGGGTTGGCGCCTGAGTGGGCCTTGGAGTTTGTGGACATCTAGGGTCTGTAGATCCTGGATAACATTGTGGACGAGCAGTAGTCACAGGTGGCAGAGGTCTAGGAGTTGTTTGAGGGCATCGAGGATCAGTAGATCCAGGATAACATTGAGGGGCTGGTGGTTGAGTGGGTCTTGGAGTTTGTGGGCACCGGGGATCAGTAGATCCCGGATAACACTGAGGGGCTGGAGGTTGAGTGGGCCTTGGTGTGTTGAGTGGGTCTTGGAGTTTGTGGGCACCGGGGATCAGTAGATCCCGGGTAACACTGAGGGGCTGGAGGTTGAGTGGGCCTTGGAGTTTGTGGGCACCCGGGATCTGTAGATCCTGGATAGCACTGTGGTTTTTTGAACGTCGTCGGTGGGAAAGGTCTGGGCGTAGTCTGAGGGCATCTTGGATCTGTGGACCCTGGATAACATTTGGCAGGTGTCACAGCTGGAGGGAGATACGCAGGAGCCTTTGTTGATGTTGGTTTTGGACAACTAGGATCAGTAGATCCAGGGTAACATTGGGGCGCTGGAGGTTGAGTGGGTCTTGGAGTTTGAGGACATCGGGGATCAGTAGATCCCGGATAACATTGGGGCGCTGGAGGTTGAGTGGGTCTTGGAGTTTGAGGACATCGAGGATCAGTGGATCCTGGATAACATTGAGGGGCTGGAGGTTGAGTGGGTCTTGGAGTTTGAGGACATCGCGGATCAGTGGATCCTGGATAACATTGGGGCGCTGGAGATTGGGTGGGCCTTGGTGGTTGAGTGGGTCTTGCAGTTTGAGGACATCTTGGATCAGTAGATCCAGGATAACATTGTGGACGAACAGTTGTCACAGGTCTCAGTGGTCGAGGGGTTGTTTGAGGACACCGGGGATCAGTTGATCCAGGGTAACATTGGGGCGCTGGAGGTTGAGTGGGTCTTGGCGTTTGCGGGCATCTTGGATCAGTAGATCCGGGATAGCAATTTGGTGATATGGTTTCTGGTTTGAATGGTTTGGGTATTTTTATAAGGCAATTAGGGTCAGTTGATCCAGGATAACATTGTGGTCGTGTTGGTTCAAATGGTCGATCTACATATGTGGCTCCATCACATGTAGTTTTACACCTTTCATTACATATCTGCAATTTTAAAATTAGCACAGTGTATGGTTAGTCGTATTACTGGTAAGTTATTCGTGAGTGTTAATTCATTGACTTTGTTTACCTCTATGTTACAAGTTATGTATACTTGGTCCTTGTCTGGAAATTTGAAGGCAGTTATGTTATTATATGCTATTACTGTTGCTCCTGTGTTCCTAGTTTCAGATGTTTTCTGCCAATATCCTATTAGCTTTTTCTTCCTGAAACCAAGTGAGTATATTTATGAATTATCTTTATTACATTTATTTTATTATATGTTTTGGTTCAGTTTGCTTTAGTTTTTTGCTTTAGAATTATTTCTATAGGGCTCTTTTGAAGTTATTAATTTTACCTCGGACATCCATTGGCATCAGTTAGTTGAAGTTTGGTGGTATGTGGAGAATCATAGGATTCATCATCATATGCCCAACAGTCTCTAATTCCTATGTCGTACTCTCCTTTCTCGTCTCTTAGGTAAACAAAAATTGTGAGTGTTTCTCCTATTTTAGTAATTTCTTGAATAGGGGAGGTCTGAAAAAAAGTGTTTTATTTTTTTGTTGGATAAAAGAAAAATCATAATTATTATGCAAAAAATGGAAATAAAAAATTTCCATAACAGTATCACATAAAAAATAACCAGACATAGTTAACCCAAATTATAATTACATTAAATGTGATTCATGCTTCTTACATTCGGATATGAACCCCTTTGAATATCCATCCAGCAGTCTATTGTCCCTTTTTGTGAGTTTACTGGCACTGACACAACTTCCAACATGTCTACCGTGAAGGGCTTGAAGGCTATCGTTTTTTGATTCGATGATGTTGTGCATGATATTTTTCTGGCCACATCCCATACTTCCTGTGATTTGTGGATTAGAATTACTACTAATGTAATTGTTACATTGCACGCCTTCTGGCTCTGTGCATTATCAAAAACTTGTAATTTAATTTTTTATAAAAGTAAATAAAATAATTTCACGATCAAAACTATAAATATTAAATTATTTGAAAAATTGAGTGGAACAGTGTATGTATTAAAGGGTTTACAATATAACAACAGCACCGGATTTTCATTGAGTAAAGTCGAAAACTCACCTGTACAACGTCATCGCTCTGAATTATGATAACGTTGCTTATTGAGCCACAGCTTTGACGAGTGCATCTCGAAGGTCCCGTTCCACAACCTTTGGCGGGAATCACGAAATTGTATTCAGTTCGTCCACTTCCGGGAGTTACGTACCTGAAGGAACATAATGAAATTAAATTTATTTGAACACATCTTAACAAAATTTGATTCACCTTATGCAATTAAATTATCATTTTCAGGCATAATCGACGGTAAATAATAATTAAATTAAAAGAGCTAATTATGAGTCATGTGCCATTGAAAATCTAAACGTCAAATCTAAGGCGCAATTTTACAACTGACCAATTATTCATCGATAGGGTTTTCTAATTACAAATTAGGGGATTCCGGCTGTAATAGGCTAAATAGGCTACTTTTTTCAGTTTTTAATGACAAATCGAAACTTTGTGGTCTAAATTACTCAAGTTACTACTACTGTTTCTACAAATGTTTCAACTAAAGTGCACAATTTTCTTTTTACAGGGCATCTACCCGCTCAGTTCCACGCAGATTATTCCAGACTTCTCCCAGATCCACGATCATGCTTTCAAACATTAAGCTACGTCTCTCTCACCGACTTTCGGTGAATTCGAAAGTTTCAAAAGTCCCGTAGTTACATCAATAAGGTGAGTAATAATTGGTCATTCAGGAAATCCCGAAAAAATCAAAAAGTCTTTAGCGAGAATTTTCACATATCGTAATTTACCATCCAAATATGGAAATAATTTTTAATCGTAATTTTTCATGTTTTGTAATATTACCACAAGAAAAATTGTCGTCATTATAATATGAGAAATAACCCATCAGTTACAATGGATTCACGCGAAACTCACTTAAAATGTCCGCTGTCAAAAGCAAATACTCTTCGTTTTGTTAAGAGTAATCACTTCCTCATAGTTCCCGACCAACAAACTGCACTGGTCTATTTATTATTTTTAGACGAGCTGAAGTCGGTGAATAATCTAATTAATTATGAGGGAACAGGTTCAAGTGTTACATAATTTTCCGACCTTTTTTTTAAACGAATGCCGGAGTCGGGGACCGGCAATTAGTATTTGGAACTTGATTTCAGAAATTTGAAGAAGCCACTCTCTCTTTCTTCTTTGTCAAGGTCACTGGACAAAGGAAACTCCTCTGGAGTTCGTTTAATGTCGCTTTTGTAGACTTCGCTTTTTACATACAGTCGCCTAATGGAAATTTGTCATTCGACTGCGGCTTTTTGTAGATTCCAAAATTTTGTCTAAGTTTTCTGCGGTCTGTGGGAATTCAATTTTGGTCTGTTGCTTAAGCCGCTGATTTCCGCCGTCTCATTTTCAGTAACTTATCTATTGATGAGTAGACTATAATGTTTATTTTTCTTTTAAACTGAGATCACGCCTCTTTTTACGTCAGCCATTGAGAAAAAACGAAACTGAGACGTACATGAAACATCTATTATTAATTTTTAAATTATGTTATTATCAAGACTGGAAAATAAATTCTTTTACAGAGGGATAAAAAGACTTCCTAAAGAAATTGATAACATTATAACATTAATCTAAATTTTTGTTCCTCTCAAAAATGATAACAATGAGCCGGTGGTTTCAATAATCAGTATTTTATCGTTTTAATATTCCCCGAAAAGAGTTTAAAAAGGTCGCTTCAGTGCCTTCCTGGATTCTGTCTATATTTTATACCTAACGTCTCGTATTTTCTCAGATAAAAGTTATCTGAGTTGCAAGAAAATAATGACGCAATTGCACTTTATTGCGGGCGATGCTAAAATACTCATAGTACCGTTTTGATAACACAGTGTGAACCTTAATGACGTAAGTAAAATAATGCAAGTTGCGCAGCGAGAAGTTTAATGAAAAGGCGAAGGCGCCATTTTCCCACATTTTTACGATAGCGAAAAGAAATTTTAAGATGTCAGTTGAAACTTACGTGCATTTGGGGTCGTTAAAGTAACCCTTGCTGTAGATCACTCCGTGAAAGGGCTCATTGAACAGCAGTTGAACCGAAATGCCATTGTCTCCGCACTCGACGTATAAATCCTTTATGTGAGCGTGCGCCATTTCCTCCATGTGGCTTTGCCTCTGTCCCCTTCGGGCAATGTTAGTGAAACCTGGAATATCCGTCATGGGCTCCTTTTCTTCCTGGGGGACTCTCGGAAGGAAGGGAGATGGTTCACTCACGAGGACTTTCTTAGAGAATTTTTTCCTCAGGGGCCGTTCGACATCCTGCTGCCTGAGGCTGTCCACGAATTTGGTACTTCCACGGTTTGATTCCAGTCTTATTATTAACCCTTTTCCGTCTTCTTCAGTATGTGCGGAAGGCGAAATTCTCAGACTCTCGTTTATTTCGTGTGGCGGTGAAATTTTTTTCTTCTGCACGAGAATTTTTTTCTTTTTATCTCTCTTTCGCCAATTGGAATTGTCAGCGAAAAACGCTTTTTCTTTCTTTGGAGTATCGTTTTGCGAATCTGCGATTTCTGTCAACTCTTCTAAAACTTCAGTATCTTGGGTTTGATATTTGGATTGATTTTCGGGGCCGTTTCTTCGACGTTGTGTTCTCTCGCCGAAATCTTTCAGTGCATTTATCTCCTCTATTTCATCCCTACTTTGTAGCAATTGGGAATTCGCCAACTAAAAAAAAAGAAGTTTATTCTCACCATCTTAATCCAAGAAGTTTCTAAAATGTTAGAGGTTAGAGAAATTGAACCCAGAAAGTATTTTCCAATTATGCAATCTCTTGTTAATACCCGATTTAATAATAGTGTTAAACTCAATTAATTTTTATGAGGCATTACAATATTAATAATTATTAGTTTCAATTCAAAACCGGTCTCCATTTTTGTATTTACTCGGGTTTTTGAACAGTTAACCTACAGATTAATTTTGATGAACTAAATAACTAAAAAAAATGAATATTTGAACAATTTCAGTATAACGCGATTTGTCATGCAATTAATGCGGATTAATAATTACATTCGAAAATCAATTTTGAGTGTTGGTTATTGCTTTAATAACACTTGAAATTCTTATTAATGGGCAATTTTACTAACCAATGGGAAGAGGAGATTTCGTGGCGGGCTATTTAAAGTAGTTCAAACATCGAATAAATCAGTTGTTTCAAAATTAACAAAATAAGTGGTGGCAATTCTCATCATTAAGGAAACCAATCTCTCTTAATATTATAGCAGTCCATTCATTTTTATTGCGAGTTAAATTCTGAAGGTGGTCTTTAAGATTCCCAAAGAATGTTTTCTTTGTAATTTTATTATTTATTTCGTAAAGTCGTCCCTTATAAGAATAAGTTTGAAAGGGTAACGAACAGTTGTCTCAGTTTTATATTTGATTAATAAACGATGAATTAAGAATATAAATAATTAACATTTTAAAATTACTAAAAGTATTAGATTGATAAAATAACAAATTAATAAAGAATCAAATAAATAAATAAAATAAAATAAATAATCCTTAGAAAATATTCTCGTAGCGTCATTTTTCTCACGAGGAGCAATTCAGAGAATTAAATGGCGATGAGAATGAAAATTTTTTGGTTTATCATCATCAAACACGAAATTATTTCTTCATTGCAGAACCTGCGCACGGTGTGTGTGTGTGCATCGAGAAATGAAAATAGGTTGTTTTACGTAAAAGCAAAATGAAAAATTTTCATGATTGTTTTCCCATTAAAAGAACGTCTGTTTAAACAGCGACTGCCAAACGCCCGTCAGATTCCAAAAAGACAAGAGAAATAACAATAGATTTTATGCCGATGATTAATTACCACCGATATTTCGGGCAGTGTTGTTGGGCTAAAACCGGTACAACCGACTCAATGCATTGAATTCCCCGTTGATTCATCCGAGGAGAGATTCGAATGTCGTAATATACCGTAATTACCAGTAAGATTTTAAGGTGTAATGAGGAGTACTCTGTAATAGCATTCAGCGGTAGCGGATTACGTAACACGAATTGTTTGAAATGCACATTCCAAAGATTATCTATTTGCATTTCCTAATAATAAAAAATTCGGTAGCTTTTAATAGCCAGCCGGCTAAAAATTTTAATTCCGGTAAAAAAAATTTAAGGGCAGTTGAAAAATATAATGAATTTATTTCGTGAATTTTCGTTCGTATAATCGTAATCACGGAATTAATAGACAAAGGCAGTGAGCAAATTCTATCTCATTATTTTCCGAATTTTGCTGCAATTTTGACAGGAGGTTAAGGTCTTGTGTATTTAATCGAGTGTCCTTTTACGGGGAAAACTATATTTAATAATTTAAACAAGATTTTTACAAAAATTCTGAATAAAATGTGGGCGCGTAGTTACCATAAATTTCGTAACTGTTTCGATGGATTGTATTCATTCAATGGAGAAGATATACTCGTAGAAACATTCCCCGGTAGTCCTTCAGTATCTGATGCCTTTAAGCCCTTTTTTCGAGTTATGTAAATGTCTTATTCTGTTTCGTATAATATAGGTTTTTTAAGGTTTCCATGCAAATAGAAAAAAAAATATTTCATGAATATGATGATAAAGAAGATTTCACGACTGTTATTGATTACACTGTAAGAAGAATTGTAGGACGAGACCAACATTTGGAATGGCTCGAACTTTAGAGGCTTGTCAAGGACGCCGATGACCTTTTGAACCCCTCTTACCAATAGTCGACACATGTGGAGTACCTTGAACTTTAAAGAAGAATATCGTACCTGTATCAGGTCTGGCCGAACAAGACGGTTTTCCTAATTTAGCCAAAAAAACCGGAATATATTTAAAGACCAACTGTCTATGCCGTTCCATTAAGGTTTTCTGGTTTAAAGGTCAAAAAACTCGGGAAATTGAACTGCAAGAACCTATCGCATCAAATTTTATATTTGTATACGACTTCGAATCTATATTTAACCAATGTTTAGGTCGGATATTAAAGATTCGAAATACATAATTAACTTTAAAGTGCATCTTTCCGCGTTGTATTTGCCGGAGTTTACTTAATGTATTCGCCCAAAAGGTTTTTATTTTCTTTTATCTGTTCCTTATTTTGTAAGTTCAGTTTCCTATATTTTACGGACAGTAAATGTTATTCTATTCCAAATTCGTAATTCTTATTTAATTGCGCATTGTGACTTCCAAGAAAATCTCACGAATTCAATTTCATTCCATGAAAGGAATATACTAATTAAAAATAGCCTAATCGATTTGGAACTTCATAAATATAAAATAGAAAGTATAAATAAAAATTAATAAAAATAAAATTCATAATCATAAATAAAAATATGGAAAAATATAATGATCAATAAAATAAAGATATAATGATAAATAAAATCTTCATAAATAAAAACTTCGAAAATATAAAAAAACATAAGTGAACTCTTTTCGAAACTTTTCGAAAGCTTTCGTCAAAGAAATTTCGGTTCGTTTCCGGTTCACTATTTCCTTACAACATTTGTGAGTTGTTACAAACTTCCCGGTAACATTATTTCTCTCGACGGCAGTAAATTCGACCTTAGATAATGGTTGATTCGACCTGACCTCAGTCATTACGTAATCATTCACCAAATCAGTCCACGAAAACAAGCGAAAAACTGGAGAATGACTCCGTGGCCTACTGGAAATGCATTCCCATCCCACGCCTTCCGCAGACAACGGACACATTCTTTCGAACAAAGTTTCGTTTAATGAGAACTTTTCGAGGAATTTCCTTTTCAGGGTCACATATTATGCAAAATAATTCTTGGAGCATAGTTTCCATCCCACTTTGTGACGAGAAGTTTAATCATTTAGTCTTATGCAAGATTACTGTCATTCGCTTTTACAGAAACTTCTGTCGATTGTGTGCGCACTAAAAGAATTTAAATTGTCAAATTAATTTATATATCTTTTCATGTTTAAACTCAAAATCGCTCTTTTCGTTTATTTACACTTAAAATTCAGAATGTAATTAATTAAGACGTAATTAGGGAAAGCCTATAAAGAGAGAATAAAGGAGTATTTGAAATCTAGTGGTCTATAGATGGCTGGGACGAAAAATATATGTAATTAAAATTCAAAAGATTTTATGACAAATGAAAAAAATGCCCAAAGGAAAAGTTATGTTGTCAAAGGCAAATTTTGTAGAAAACAGAATATAAAAATATTCTGTTGAAAAGCTCTCAAATTTTTGAAGTAAAGAAATGAAGGTATTCTCAGAAGTCCCAAATGGCTGCACCTTCTTTTTCTTGATTTATTGTGAAAACAAATGTTTTTAAAATTGCAAAATTTTAAAAGATTCAAACGGTCTAATGGCCAACCTAAGTAACCGTTTAATCCGTGAAAATTGATTCGGTTCGTAAAAAGTTTAATTTTACCGCTCATTAGAGCCAAATGAAACGCATAACTAATTATAATTGGACATTTTAAATGAACTTCGTTAATTAGACACACGTTAAAAGTTTGCCGCAATATTTGAAGAGCTAACGCAATCATAAAGCACGATTTTTAATTAATTTTTCGAATTTGTAATATATAATAATTAGAGGAAGAAAAATTCGGAAAGGATTTGTGACAAGGCAAACGGCCACGCATTGTTTATTATGAAGAAACCCCTGCTCGGATGTCTTTTCTAATAATCCAAGAACAGGTTGACTGCCTTCTTAGCAGAGGAATGAATGTCTGGCCATTCATTCAGAAGCATTCTGAGGGATAACCAGAAGAAAACACGGGAACCAATAAATGTGGGTTCTTAATAGCAAAATTCAACGTATTAAGCAACTCGTTTAATTACGTTGGCTTGGACAGAA
Organism: Brueelia nebulosa; assembly: GCA_028293925.1. NCBI lineage: Eukaryota > Metazoa > Arthropoda > Insecta > Psocodea > Philopteridae > Brueelia > Brueelia nebulosa. Next base: position 182,287 of record JAQIBA010000055.1, on the reverse strand, counting down.
TGAACTTCAGGTTTTTATATAAACAGAAGCGTTGGGAATGTGTCAAGTCAGTTTCGCGGATGAACTTGACAATGTTCTAATTTATAGACTGAAATAAAATGACGTGTATTGGTATTATGAATTAGAAGTATACTATCCATAAAATTTTTAATGGAATAAATTCCTTCAGAACATAAATAAAGGGTTTTAGGGTTTTTTCGAACAAATCGGCTTCAATTGTTTTTATTGTCATAGTATTATTACTTATTATTATATTTATATAAGTATCTCAGTGGGGAAAATATATAATATTATTATCCTTCAATTTATTATTGTCATAGTAATAATGATTTTAAATTAAACTGGATTAAAAAGATCAGTGACTGGGCCCAAATATTTCCAAATAATTTAAATTATAAACCGCATTGCATTTGTCGATGTTATACTTATAACTTGACTCGGTGTCATCCAGAAAGTGTTAATTTCACGGGATTAAATGAAAGGTCACCCACCGTAGGGAGTCGCAAAGAACTTTCAACACCGAAAGTGAATTAATACTTAATAAACCAATGATTGGAACATGTCAGAAAAGCCATTCATCACGACGCTCGTGAGCGAGGAAGCAGGCGCTAAATAATAATTTATTAATTAGGGCCGATGAAGTCATGAGATGAAGAGAAACGCGAGGAAATTAACCCGTTCACCGCTTATCAAGTTCTCGGTCGTCGGAAATTAACTGTGATTGCTGAGTTCTCTTTCAAGGAGGCGTCTGCCAGACAGGTTTTAGAAAGATGACAATTGTTTCAAGGTTTTCAATATCAGTTGCTATCGTTATGAATGTCCAGAAGGTAAACACTCGTTCGTGTTTTATACCGCCACCTAAATATTCATTGATTGGAGTTTTAATATATTACTGTTAGTATTTATGTAAAAAAGTATTATGTAACATCACGAAGCAGAAGTGGTGTGGTTTGGATTTAAGACAAATGATTCCTCACAGAAAATACTTTCATCATAAAATATCGGTTTTCAGCAGTTTGAAAATACGGAAGACAAATTCACGTTGAGAAATTTAACTGACATTTTCAGAAATTATTATTATGAATTATAATACTTGTCACCATAAGTATTTTTGCTGGTATTGTCTATACCAAAAAAGTTTTAAATAGATACATGGCCATAATATGTTGGATGCCTCCCCTGCGTGGATTCCCATAAATTATTTTCAGCTGCAACCCACTTGAGACGTAACTTTAAATTTTCACTCGCCCATTTACATAATCGATATTGAAAACAAGTACGGCAACAAAACTTTAATTTCGGTCATGAAATCGTTCTCAAACTCATTCGGAAAACTCCGAAAGGATTTAATCCGATCGATATCAGAACGATTTCCGGATGAACAGATGATATCGCACTCATTCGATGTGAGAACACAAACGGGAGGTTTTCACCACTTACGCTCATTACGCGAGCAAAAAAGGGAAGTTCTTACAAGCGTAGACTATTGATTATGCAAGGTAATTATTTTCTATGACATGATAATACTACTGTATTTTGATTGCACTTGCCACGGAATGACCGGCGAGGATTCACCCAAATCTATTCATTGATTTATGAATGCCGATGATTTGATTTTGATCACCATTGTTGGGTCGCAAACATAAACTGAATGGAATTCCCCGCATATTTCGACTGCGACAATGTAATGATTTGCTTTTTTTTAAATGTCAAAGAGTTATTCGATCATTTTATTATTAAACAGTGCTCAAAAACTGTCAATTCCTTGCGAGGAAGTGTTTACTCTTTGCCTGTCTTGTTAAGTACAGTATAAATTGCACGTAACGGTTATTAACCGACCTTAATAAAAATCGGTGCAACTACAGTAGCGCTCAAAAGTATTTCGACGATACAAAACATAATAGTTATTTTACTATAAGATTTTGTATTGTTTTAGGGTTGTATTTTTATTTGTATTTCTATTAGTATAGATTGCACAGTAGCGCTCAAAAGTATTTTGACAATACAAAACCTAACACTTTCTGATTTTAATTATTTTACTGTGAGATTTTGTATTATTTTAGGGTTGTATTTTTATTTGTATTTCTTTTATTTGTATTTGTATTAATACAGGTTGTACAGTAGCGCTTAAAAGTATTCTGACAATACAAAACTTAATAGGTTCTGATTATAATTACTTTGCAATAAGATTTTGTATTATTTTAGGATTGTATTATTTAGTTATCAATATTATTAATAATATATTTGTCGGTATTAAAATAACAAAATAAGCTTTTTAGTATTCTGCTTTTCCTTTAATACTCTTACTTATATTTTTAGTAGGTATATTTGTAGTATAATTCTACTGTTGCTTTTCCATATATTTTAATAATAAACTCTTTCTTTCTTCTGTTATTTAATTAATTTGTTTTTTAATTAATATTATGTTTATAATTGTTGTAAAGCATTTTAATGAAAGCCAATGAAATTTCACTTTGTATGTAACTCTTACGGTTGGAAAACTATAAATTTTGTATTGTCAAAATATTTTTGAGCGCCTACCGTATATATTGTTTTCATACAGGTTCAATTAAAATTCCCACGATCTTTAGTCGTAGGAATAAATAAGAAAATAAGAAATAATAATAATAATGAATATGATAAATAATGAGAATAAGATAAAAAAGAAAGAATTAATAATAAGAAGGAATAAGAAAGAAGAATAAATAAGGAAAATATACATGATATACATTTATACAATAAGTTAAGAAAACGTGGTGGTCGAGGGGTTAAGTCATTTGCCCACGTGTTCCCCTTTATACTATTCTTCCGCCCATTTCCCCCCCGCACTACCCCTCCAGGGCTAACTACCCCATTGAATGAGATGTCCGCCTCGCCGATGTCGATTGCATTGAGAAATAATCATTTAACATGCTTACAACATCCTGAAACAGTCGTGATCTAAAGTTGATCGAAATGATGCCATTTAAAAAATGTTTATTTTTTTCAGAATTTTATTATAATTACTAAAAGTCAAAGATTCTTTCCGCATAAATTAAAAAAAAAAAAATTTATTGCGATTTTAAATTGTTTTGCGGAATTATAATCTGGTTTAAAGTTCATTAGGGTTCTGTTACATATATATTATGTCATTCTCATTTGATCTGCTCATCTCATTGCATCCGCATTACATCCGTTTGCGAACGTTACAAAAAGTGTGGGAATACAGTCTTACAACGTTTAACTTTCTTTTCGTATAGAATAATTAAAGTAGGAAATTAACCCTAAATAATTTCAATTATTTTAAATAGTAGTTATTAAAAAACTACCGTAGAAGACGAAAAGGGTAAATCAGACAATCAAAATGGTTAGTCTTTGAGGAGAAAAGAAATTCGAACAGTTTTATGAGAAAGCAAAAGAAGGTTTGAAGGTTTTAGTGGCTGTAAGTGGATTCTGGGGTGAATCATAACGAAGTTAAAAAGTTCCGGAGTTACCGGTAAAAGCTGATCTGATAATCTCAAATATGCGAAACATTAAAATCCATGCAAATGAAAAGGAAAAAATTGAAAACTTACTTGCACAAATAAGATAAAGAGAGGTATCCTCATTTTGAATTTGGCCGGCCAATGGCCTTTACTCCAAAGTGTCTGTTTTTATTTTTCAATGAGAACTCACTGCCACTCTGATAACATTATCTTTACTATAAAAAAAAAAATAATTAAATGAGTTAGCAAAGAAATCGAAAGTGAAGAACTTCCAAAAAGAAAACAGTAAATCCGAACGAAACCCGACTTTAAAAATGAAAAATCGATGAGACGATTAAAAAAAAAATCGATTGAGAAGTTCTCGAATTAAAATAAACTCGAGAAGCCCTCAATTCAGTATAAATAAATAAAAAGATAAAAAAGATGGAAATTCACTTTCGATTTTCTTTCAACTTGCACTTTCGTTGTTGAATCACACAACGCACACACGTGAAGAAGACGATTGAATAATAGGAGAGAAGTTCAGGAATAAAATGGTTGACCCCGAGCATGCAGATGAGTTGTACCTGTGGAAGAGGGTCACCTGGAGGAAGGTGAAAGTCTGCGCATTAGGGGGAGTTTCTCGGGCTGGGACTTCTGGAGATGAGGGAACCTGCCCCCACCCGTTTCCTTCTGCTCTCCCACCCCTCGGACTTAAATTCATTTACATTTGAAAACGGAAACTCCGGACTCAGTTCTTATCGCCCAGTTTGTACCACCGCTTTATTGGTTTCGTTCTTCCGATTCGCGAGCAATAAATTATAATGTTTTTGCATTAAAAGTTTATTTTTTTTATACATTTTTGATTTGGGAAAATATTCAATATAACCCCATTTTTTGCATTCATTTTTAAAATTCATTTTAAGGTCCTTTTGTTATTCCAAAAGAGGTTCATTCTCATTTCGAGAATCGAGAAGAGAATTTTGCAGACTGGAAAAGAAGCAGAGCAGCATACAGTAGCGCTCAAAAATATTTTGACAATACAAAATTGTAATACAGTTTTCCAACCGTAAGAGTTACATACAAACTGAAATTTCATTGGCTCTCATTAAAATGCTTTACAACAATTATAAACATAATATTAATTAAAAAAACAAATTAATTAAATTACAGAAGATACAAAGAGTTTATTATTAAATTATATGGAAAAGCAACAGTAGAATTATACTATAATTATGCCTACTAATAATAGAAGTAAGAGTACTAAAGAAAAAGCAGAAGACTAAAAAGCATATTTTGTTATTTTAATGCCGACAAATATACTATTAATAGTATTGATAACTAAATAATACAACCCTAAAATAATACAAAATCTTATAGTAAAATAATTAGAATCAGAAACTATTAGGTTTTGTATTGTCAAAATACTTTTGAAGCGCTACTGTACAATCTATAATAATACAAATACAAATAAAAATACAACCTGAAAATATTACAAAATCATATAGTAAAATAATTAAAATCAGAGACTATTAAGTTTTGTATTGTCAAAATACTCTTGAGCGCTACTGTATATAGTACGTAAGGAAATTGTTAATGTACAGATAAAATTTTTTAACAACTGCCGTATAATAACTAACAATAGAACCAAGTAACAGTATTAAATAAAAAGCAGATGACTGAGAAGAATGTTATGTTTTGTATATTTTGTTATTTTAATACCGAAGGGAACAAATACATTATAATAGTTATTGATAACTAAATAATATAAAAGCACATTCAAATCTTATAGTAAGATAATTAACTAAGAAACTATTAAATTTTGTATTGTGTGTCTGAATACTTTTGAGCGCTACTGTATCTGTATCGAAGAGGGTTTCTGGCAAACTCTTTTTTTCAATTGGTACATTCATCACTTAATTGAACCCCCTCTGACCTACAAAAGAGGCACCGACTGATTTTTGCCTTTTTTCGTCTGCCTTAACACTGAAGAAGTTCGAGATAAGTGTCTCATCCGTATGATTTTTGGTAAAAAAATGCTTTGAACGATTCTATCGATGATCTTCCAATCATAAAATACCGGTAATAAGGCAGTCTTCTTTTCTATATATCTGATTTCTCGTTTGGGCAAAAGACGGTTGCTTAAAGAGGTCAGGCAGGTGCATGAGAAAAGGCGTCCTTGTCTGCTATCCGTTTTTGCTTTCTGTTTCACATTGAATCGCACGAAAAGTTTAATAATGATTAATTCATTACTCGGTCGTGAGTTGGTGGATCAGAGATTCATGCTTTTATGTTTTCAGTTATCAATAAATCACTTTAAAGAAAATTACGAACGATTTCCGAACGCGGTTTCGCATTGGAGATTTCGGCCAACAAACGACGAACCCCCATTCTCCCAGGCATTGTATCCCGGCGGACCATTGTGTGGCAACATTCACCGCTCCTCAGCCTTTACACCTTATTATTAACCATAAACATGGAACTGTGTGAATTTTATAGAAATTAATTATCCGTAATCCCTTAATAATTAAAGCGGGAACAATTTTGACATGGATTTTTCTGAACTGCCTAAATAATTTTAACAATAAAATAGGCCCCTTACATTTGCTAAATTTTCTTGGTAATATTTACAATGACTCGGTTAACCTCGAAAACTATTTTCCAGAAGATCTAATACTTTCAAAATTTTTTTTTTAGGAAATACAATCCTCCGGTTAATGTATCAAAGTATGAAGATTCTGGAAGACTAACGTTGGTTTTAAGGATTTTGACAGTTGTTCTTAACAAACTGATTAAGCAAGAGGTACGTATAAAATCTAAATAGATGTTGAATTTGTATAGGGAATCATCGGGGGGCGATCGGGGGAGAAAAGGCAAATACTTAAATGTTGCAACTTACGACCGAGAAAAGTTTGTTTGATTTTGCGACAAAAGGACAATGCTAAAATAGTCAAAGAAACCGTTACTTATCGATAACGTTTTGCGTAACTCAGAGTTTCATTATTTATTTTTCAACAATTACCTGCAAATAATAGTAATATTTAATCAGTGGATGTGTTAATTATATCATCACATGGAAAGAGGACGGAAGACGGGAGCCGAAAATTTGCCAAAATAATTGTTTGTTTTACTTTTGAATCCTCAACCACAGTCGAAAACAAATACAAACGTGAGTGTATTTGAATTTGGAGGAAGTAATAGGCAGACATTTTAGAACTCAAGTGGGAGCTAAAGATTAAAGGTTAGTGCAATTTGTAAGAAATGCGTTGCACAATACAGTACAAACAGACATGGTCTAGGGCAGAAGCTGATGTTCACCCAATGCGACTCCTCTTTGTTGTGATTTGCTCCCGTTATTGTACTCTTTGCATCGGAGGTATTCTCTTATATTTTCTGCTTTTGTTTCCCAAGTCAGTTAATACCGTCAAGTCATCGAAAATTTCGTTATAAGTAATTTGATTTTGCAGATCGTATTTTTTTTAACTAAGGGCAGTAAATTTAATTTTTACCGTAATATTATTATACTAATTTCGATTCCAATTTATAGTAAAATTTATTTGACAGTAATAACATAAATTGCCTTGACATTCGGAAATGATTTATCTAACAATTGCAGAATTTTCGAGTAGAAAAAAATGTCTTAAATCACGAATTCGTGGCAGTAGACCGTATTGCTCAAAGTATTGTGACGGTGGCAGTTAATTCTCGTGGCTAAGGTCGAATCCATTGAGGAGTCATCGGACAAAAAGCGCAGACACTCCAAGAGAAAAGCTTTCGAATGCACTCCATGTGGATGATGATGATGATGGCGTGAACTGAAGTCAGCCTCTTGCGCAACGGCATCACCTACAGTTTGGAGAACACCGGTTGTGTCATCTGTTACGTTAATGCACGCGTTTAAGTGGGTTTTTACTCGCTCGAAACAAAACCTAATTGTAGGATCTGCCTAGCTGGAATGAGCTCTCTCCATAGGAGAAGCCCAATGATGAGCCCGCGGGCGAATTTGTATTCGGCGACCTTCAATGTCTGAGTGCTCCTCTCGTAGAGTCGTTGAATTTCTTTACTTTCTGCGGATGTCTCAATTTTTTGCTTAGGGAAGACCTTGTGCCATGCAAAAAAAAAGAGAATGAGAAGAACGTTTTAACAGTGTTTTATGATTCATAAGAGAGGCACAACAAACAAACAAATGTGCGATCGGAGTGAAGAGAAATGTACAATCGCACACTGCACATTTACAACGGCCTCTGCAGTTGTTGAGATTGGTTTGAGAAACTGCCGAATAATGTCAGTCTGCATGAGTGCCAACATAAAAAATTATTCGGTGGGAACAGTAATATATAAATACGATGTTGCACCGTGTTGACCACATAACTATTTAAATAGTGCTTTGTAATAGGACGAAATTAGTTCCGTAACTCCGAAATTGAGATGAAGATGAAAAATCGTTGCGGTAATCACCACAGGTCTCCTCTTCATCAGCTTCAACTACTAAATCCTTTTTATTTGCCATGTTTATTGCGGTGGTGATTCCCGTGATCAAAAGAGGGGGGTTCTTTGAAGGGAGGAAGCGATTATTTTTTTTTTATATAATCAGGATTCTGTGTGGGATGTTATTAAATGGCAAATAATAATTTATGAACTTCAAAAATAATTTACTTTCAGTGAAAACTTTGGATTGGCTCATCAATACAGTTGTTTTCTCTTTATCTTACTGCGAAATTTGTATGTATTATTATTTAAAATCTATTGGAAGGCAACTGAAGTTTGGTTGTTTATATTAATCATACTAATATATAAATCTGTAAAGGAAGTTTGTAGATGTGTGTGTGTCTGTGTGTGTGTCTGTGTGTCGGTCTGTGTCTGTGTGCACTCCGTTTTCTGTTAGCCGAAAATCTAAGCAACGTCCGAACCGATGTCGATCGGACTTTTTCCAAAAGACGCGCATTTTCCCAAAGAAGGTTCTGCGCTATGTCTCATTCTTGGAAAATAAGCGAAAGCCGAGAAATCTCCAGAAAAACATGTCTGGGAATTTGTTCCCGTGGAGACCACTTTGACTACAAATGGGGTTAAATTGATAAGCAAACAAAATTGATAGAAATTACTTAGTGTGGGTTCTGCGTGTGTAGTTTTATGAAAATTCCGGGAAGAAAGTCCACTCTAAAGTCGGGATTGAGTGCCAGAGGGAAGAAGAGATGGAGGTTTGAGTCGCCCACAGATAAGTGTGCAATTTAGAGATTGCAGACCAAAGAGAGAACCATTTATCTTTGTTCTCTAGAAGAGAGAGTGGTGAGGAATGAAGGATGTGGAAGAGAATTAGGATGATTAAGAGAGGAGGAAAAGAAAGAGGAGAAGCAACAGCTGATGAAAAGAGAGAAGACGATTTGGCTGAATAAAGAAAAAAGCTGCTTTAGTTATGATATTGAAATTGGGTGACTCAATTTCAATATTGAAGATAAGTAGAAATTTAGAAACTGCATACCAAAGAGAGAACCATTTAGAAGGGAGAGTAGTGAAGAAAGAAGGATATGAAGAAGAAAGAAAGAAATGGTTAACAGAGGCAGAGAAAGAGGAGAAGCAACAGAAGACGAACTTACAAAATGGCTGAATAAAGAAGAAACATTATTTTTGTAGTTAAGTGCAATGGGATTATTGAGGTGTTATCGTATCTGTTATTAAGGTACAGAGGTAGACTGAAATTCCCAAGTCTTAGCGAGGGCGAAGCCCGAGCCACTCGGGGGTTGAAGCGCGAAGCGCTCAGAGGGCGTAACGCCCTAGTATATAAATATACTTCCACACGTAAGAATGGCTGCCTCCTTACAGTATCATTCTTATTAAATCTCAGTTACAGACTTATCCTTCTAAATTTCAGTATCTGAATACAATATATCAGATTCGATCATTTTTAATGGATTCAATCCTGAAAACGAATTTCACCTTACGTACGTTCCGGTCCTCAGGTTTGAACCGTATGAAAGACATTTAAACTTTAGTCGGGACGGAGATGTCTAGTGCCAAGGTGATTCACTTTTCTAAAACAATGTAGCCGACGTTCAGTAAACTCTGATATGTCAGGGCACAATGCCGAGACAACGTCCGACATTATGCGTTTCAAGTGGTGGACTCACTCTGAAGAAACCTTTTGTGTCCCTCGAGTGTGTATCACCGATTGTCAGAATAAATCCGTATTAATGAAGGGTGTAATTAAAATATCAGTAGTCATTAGCCGAGAAAGTTGCACAAAGATGGTGAGCCTCAGGGGAAGGACGAAGTTCCAAATATGCATTGGTTTCTCATCGCGGAGTTCGGGTTAAGATGTTTAATTAGTATCAAAGGTCACGGAAGGTTGAAAAGATCTTATTTTTCTAATAAACTTCCAATTAACTTGTTTTAGACATCTGCCCTGAACTTAAGAACGCAAGAGAACTGTGAGGGTAGAAAGGAAAATGAATATAATCTGAAGCAGAAGACATTAAAAAGGAAATTGCATTATAATAATCAAAGTCGTAATATAATGCTTAACTATGGAACTCTTGAAGTCTCATCCATTGATTTTAGAAATTGCATACATTCTCACGAACTCTAAAAACTAATAAAACAGAAAGCAAACTTAGAATCCCTTCGGGAAATGCAACCGAAAGAACATAAAAATTAGAGATATTACAAATTTGAGGATCATTAAAAAGAAAAATAATTAGAATTGATGCACTCATGTCGAAACCTCATCGGCAGTGGCAAATTACTCGAAACTTCAGTAAAACAGTAGGTCAATATAAAATATTGAAAAATGATTATGGTTGAAGGTCTAAAATGTCTTCGGTATCATTTACGTTTCGGTGATGAGCCACAATGAAAAAATAACCCGTTGTTAAAGCCATCAAATACTAATTAGGCTACCCTTAACATAAAAAATTGATGAAGTTCCCAGTTATTATAGATTTCCATGACCTTTGGACACTTCACTTGGAAAAATGGTCCCCTCCGGCCAAATGGAAGTCATGGCTGACCCCACCAACTCTGAAGCTTTACTAATTAACACTCGAAAATCTATTAAATCCGAAATCTGTTTCTCAAATTTTAATTCATAAATTAGGTTTATGGGTTAATAAGAATCAGAAAAGGAGAGACGAAGAATTCAGTTTGTGATTTAATACATAACTTTTGCATTTGATCGTTTCAAACGTTTCAGTCTTTAATGTAAAATATGCAAATTACTGTAAGTTATGTATTTGATTCTCGTGTTTAAATAGCGACCCTCCCCTTCTGCGCCTGAGGGCTTCTTTTTATTGTTGGAGACTTGCAAATTTTCTTAATAAATTTATACAAAATTCAGCGATTGATTCAATGGAGGATTTTAAAAGTAAGCAAACGTTCATTTGCCATATGCAATTTTGCACAAATGGCCTTTTCGTTTTCCCTTCCAAATATTCTCTTTCAACCCTTTGGAATTTAGCAGCTCATCTAAACAAACCCGTTTTATTGGATGGAGATAAATTATTTATAAAATTATGCCAAGTTGTCCAGGAAATTATTTACAGAGCTTTATTATTATTTATTGAAACGTAAAAGTCGAAGGATTTATTTGATGTCCCGAAGTCGATATGTTAATTTATATGGCAGATTTCCCGTTAAGCTTTGCTCATTTTTATCTAACATTTATATGAAATATGCACTTCCGGTTATTTATTATAATCATTTCTTCTGAGAATTTCATCCCAGTAATTATTTAAAATAAAAATTTACCCCAGATTTGAGGGTATTTTTACGGTTACCTTTAAACCCTTTTGTGACCAATTCTTAAGTTTATACTAACTTTACATAATACATGAAATTAATGCTATTTCATTCATATGTAGTAATGTTAGGGATTGTATTGCATAATTTAATTATTTGCGGTGCTTTGGATTCACCATTTTATTTTTTTTTTTGCCCCGTGAAAAGCAAAAAAGGTGAAATTTCATGGCTAATATTTAAAGTTTCAATTGCGACATTTCTTCTTTTTACGAATGGAGAGGGGAGCCCGATGGTATGTTCGGGAAAAGTTTTTTTTGCAGTATTGGCAAGCGTGAAACTTCCTAAACGAAAAGTTTTCTTTTTTTGGGCATCAGATCCGTATCGTAACTTCAAAACCCACCGAACTCATCTTCGGTTTTTCGGAATGTGTATATATTTTTTTAACGACAAATTTATTCACACCGTAACAAGTGGTCTGATAGCGCTTCACCGGGAGGAGGAGGTCAAGGGTAAATCACCAACATTAATTTGTTTCATTAGACTGAGATAAATGCGAATCCTTTTCCGGACTCAAAACCCCAATCAGTTCGTGGCCTTTTCCCGTATTTTTGTGCTATTTCGCCTTCATTCTTTACCCATATGTCACAAAATACTTCATTTTGACCTTCGATAACTCTTCCCTTTCGCGTATGACTATGTAGGGCCTCGGCTCACTCAGTTTGGACTGGAAATTTTCAATCCATACTCTTTAGAGTATATTACGGTGGGATTTCTTCAATCGCAGTAAGAGAACAAAACCGAAAATAATTTACTATTGGTAATTCGCACCGGCTGTGCCTCTCTCCCGCTGTTCCTTTGAGAAAACATAATGCCAAGTGATTGAAGGTTGTTTTAAAAATTATAAATAATATTATCGCGAATTATAGATTTTTTTCAGATCATATGAAGTCAAAAAGTCCACCCAAGGTCGTTGTAAAAAGTTGTACTTAAGGTTCACCTCCTTTTGTACTTTGTTATCTTTCGCAGCTTTAATCCTTTCTTCGCGCTTTTAATAGTTTACATAAGGGGGAGCTTATTGTCAGTTGTATATTCTTTCTGACGTCAGTTCGAAGTGTGGCATTGCTAACCTCATCGGCGGTAATCCAGCCGGTTGAAGAGGACAAGTTATAACTGTCCATAAAACAAAAGAAGACCTTAATAAATGGCTGTGCATGAAAATAATTAAATGGTAAAGGTGTGAATGGATAAAGGACAGTGAAAGGAGTGAGTAAAGACAAAAGATTCAAACACCGCCACTGAATATCAGCGACTCAACGCCGTTCTTTTTCCATTAAAGGTATAATGTCTGACTGTTTTTGGTAAAATTGAGATGGATCGTCTATTTGTCGATATCAGATGTTAAATGACAAGCAGTCGAACGTCATTCTCAAAATCTGATATTTACACTTATTCCCGAAGAACTCCACACTCATTGTGTGCACATACAATTGCATATTGTTGTATATGTTTAATATTTATAAGAGTTTGCTTCGGTGTCTTTCAAAGCATTCGAATAGCCTTTGCATTGAAAGAACGTCCTTGCAGAAACAACAAGGCATGTCCTGCTAGAAACGGACAATCTCCCCCCCACCATTATCGGTTCCTTATTTGTGAGAACGGTTGTGTGAGAATCGTACTCAGCTATGATTATTCGCGTTTAAATGTCGAGGCAAATGTTTACATTCTCATTATTCAATTAAGGTAAATGAGATATCACCCTAATTTGCCATAACTTACATCGTTACGTCATCGATGAAATTCCTGGCGAGTGCTTTGTTTACTTCGGTTGATCCTTCGTTGAAAAGCAAACATTAGGTGCTTAACATCTCACATTCGGCTATCGCTTACAAAAAAGTAATTATGTTCACTAACACCATTCGATGGCGTTATCAAGTGAATGACGTTCCGATGCAGTTATTTGGGATGACCGCTGTCATTTCCGGTTTGTTTTTTGGTTATGATGTTTGAACCCTCTGCTCCGTTACACTCCTGACCTTTTTATTGGAGAAGTATGGATTTTAGCTGACTCAAATAGAAATTTGTGTTGAAAAGTAACAGCAATGGCCTGAGTTACTGTCAACGTAACCGAATGTTATGACCGAAAAGGAATGATTGATAACAATAGCAATTGAGGTTTTTGTTAATTTCTTCCACTCTGTAACACCATGTGAACCTTGAAAAAAGACGATTAAATCTATCCAATAAAATTTCCACCGTCAGATTGGATATAATTTATTCGAAAAATAAAAATTATTACCGAATTAAATTATAAATCAGCTGAAAGTTCATTGTTGTGATGTGAGGATGCGCTTTCTTGTTTTACTATCCGAGCTCATTCTCATATAATTTCGGAGTGCCCCGACAAGGTCGACTTTTCATTTTTTTTGTTTTTTTTTTTTTTACATAACAAACAGTTTGAGTAAATAAAAAAGAAGTTAAAAAATTTATCAGAAAAATGAGGGTTTCTGCTCAGAGTGAAATTTTTTCTGTTTCTGATCGGAATTCAGCAGGAATTTTGCCCTTTAAGTGCCCCATAAAAAGAAAACTTAAAGAACTGCTGTACACCTCACCCCTTCTGTATGATTGACACAGTGTAAGGAGGCAGAGTTGTATTTTTTCTTTTTGTATTTTTGTATTTTTTTCTCATTCCTTTCTTCTGTATTTTCGTATTTTTTTTCTCCTTCTTTCTTCTGTATTTTTGTCTTTCTTTTGTCCTTCTCTCTCCTGGATTTTTGTATTTCTTTTCTCCTTCTTTCTTCTGTATTTTTGTATTTTTCTTTTCTCCTTATTTATTTTGTAGTTTCGTATTTTTTTACTAATTCCTTCGTTTGTATTTTTGTATTTTTTCTTTTTCTATTTTATTTTCCTTTTATAATAAATAAGCACCCGTAGATAAGTGCTAAAAGCACTTTGCGGGACTTATAAATTTGTAGCGCTCAAAAGTATTTTGACAATACTATAATTTAATAGTTTTTTAATTAATTATTTTACTGTAAGATTTTATTATGATTGCATTTTATTTAAGTACTGTAAATACTGTGTAGATACATTACTGTCAGTACTGTAATGCACTGTATGCAGTGTAGTATCGTAAATACTGCATAGTATATTATTATACACAATAAGTATTGCGTAGTATTTTATTACGGTTGTATTATTTAGTCGTCAATACTATTGATAATATATTTTTCGGCATTTAAATAACAAAATAAACAAAACATAACATTTAGTCTTCTGCTTTTTCTTTAATACTCTTACTCAGTTCTATTATTAATAGATAATAAAATAGATAAACTCTCTGTTTCTTCTGTTATTTAATTAATATAATATATTTATAAATGTTGTAGAGCATTTTAATGAAACTTCACTTTGTAACTCTTAAGGGTGGAAAAGGAATAATTTTTCTGTATTGTAAAAATACTTCTGAACGCTACTGTGTGTAATATAGGAAATATATATATATTGTTATTATTATAAACTCTTCCATAATATCAAAATGGCCGCTATCTGCCTGTCTCACGTCGGAGGTTCAGCCAGGAATCCGATCCGGGCGGCTTTGCGGACGCGCTGCCTTCAGTGTGCCGAAGAAATATTTTCTCACACATGTGAAGTCGGTGGTGGTTGCATAATTCTGCGGCCTTTGACAGTTATTCCACGGCATTAGTCAATGGAAAAGCCAAAAAAAACCTGTTTCTTTTGAGCTCGTGTTTATGTCAGTCCAATTTGGTGTGGATTTTCGTCGGCGCGACCTTAAGTCGATCCGCAGGTTCATCGTTTCTATGCAAAGGGTTCATCTCGCGAAAGCAGTAGAAAAATTCATTTTAATTTGACCCAGCTAACTTTATTGTATTCTTATTCTGAATTTCTCACAAATATTACCTCCACTATTTTAATTACGGCTCTTTAGGAGATGGATTTTTGATAATATTTTAAAAATCACACGACCTTGTTTTCATTCTGATTTCACAGCCGACCACCACAGGTTTTAAGAAAAACAAACCTGATAGTCTTTAATGGGGAAAGAAAAGAAAATGTATACTTTGTTAAAGAAAGAGTGGCATTTTCTGGGGATACAACCAAACAACCGTCAACAACCGTGACGTAAAATCTGCTAACTAATAGTTCACTCATATAAGAGGCGCTTCCAATGTGAAATGTGTCATGAAAAAGGGACGAAGTTTTCAAAATTAGTTTCAAAATTGACATTTACGCAAATGACATTTGGAACTTTGGCCAGGAAAAGACTCGTCATCCCGGGACCTCTCTCGGATTGGTAAAAAATTGCCAACTGCTCCGGAGGGACCTTGACCAATCGGTTCTTCGTGGAGATAACTTTTGGGCTCTGCAACTGACTCCATTAGAGAGCTTTGGTTGAGGTCAAAACCTCTCCTTCGAAGTTGGGCAAACAGCTAAACAAGGAAGCGGGACGACATTTTATTTGCAAGACCGCACCGAGCCCATCTCTTAAAATTAAAAAAAAATTAACAAATTTAAAATCATGGAGGAATAATTGAATAACTCAAGGCCGACGTGTCGGCTTGTGTTTAATTAGCATGAAGAGGGCAAATGGGCCCAAATATTCAGAGAGGGGCCCCGAGGCCGCTCAAAAGTTCTCAAAACCTGGAATTTGGCTCAAATGCAGTTTTGATTTATCGTTACGGTAAACGTTGGAAAACGCTCTTTGACCTTTTGAGGCTCCGAAATGGTTTCATCAGATTTTGCCTTTTCATTAGATGGGCTTGCCGAAGAAACCTGACAAAGTCGCTTACAAGGCAAAAAATTTATAACGGAACTGCCTTGAACCTGAGGTCAAGAGGAGCCTTCGGATGATTGGAGGTACCGTTCGATGGGACTATTGCTTTTCCAGAAATCCTTTCTGTCGGTTCATTCATCTCCATCCGCTTCTTTTGGCCAATGGGGGCAATGTAAAGTCTGGTCGAGTGTTCAGTGGCCGTTCGTTGTTGATCAGAAGTGTTCAGACAGCCAAGTCCGGGTCGAAAGGTGTCAGACAGGCACAGTACGTGCACCAATGGCAGTGGAATCGAGCAAAGGAATAAAAAATTAGGCATTTAAAAACGACCTTGTCGGTTTAAGTAGTTATTTAATAAATGTTTTCTCTGTATAAATAAAGAAACATTTTCGCACTCTTTAAATGTCTTTAAACGGCTAATTTAATTCAAGAATGGCTAATTTATTTTCAGGGGTTTTTAGACTTTGTGTTTACCTCTGTATAACGGCTCTTTATGTAATTAATTAGGATTAAAACTTAATTAGAAAACTGAAAATGGGGAAAATATCAAAAATGAAATGGGATAATGGTCCACTGTAATTAATTCAAAAATTAGGGGTGAAATTATTAGGAATTATTAAGTCATATAAAATACTGATTGGATTTTTGAGGACTTTTGACGGTTTTAAATGGTTTTTAAATGGTTTTATTAAACGGTTTTATTTATTATTAAACGGGTTTTTATTATTTTTATTAGTGATTAGTTATTATTAAACGGCTTTATTTTTATTATTTTTTTAACTTGGTTTTCGTGTCTGTCTGTCTGTCTGTCTGTCTCTTTCTTTCTGTCTTTCTGTCTCTCCGTCTGTCTGTCTGTCTCTCATTCTGTCTGTCTGTCTGTCTCTCCGTCTGTCTGTCTGTCTTTTCCTTCTGTCTTTCTGTCTGTCTCTCTGCTGTCTGTCTGTCTGTATGTAAAGACCGAGAATCAAAATTTGAGCCGTTTCCCTCGGACCGATTTCTTCCAAATTTTGCACACACTTTCCTTTTGGTGTCACATTTCAAATTTCTGCAATTATTTTTTAAATTAGTGCTCAGGTAGAAGTAAAAATAAAGAGGAAATTCCCAAAGCCTGATTAATTGCTCAACTTACGAGTCCTTAAAGGAGATAACCTTATCTCAGACCGATGAATGACCGCATTGTAAATACGTTCTCCTATCACTTTACAACTCAGATAAAAATAAAAATAATAACATTCTGGGGGTTGCTACCCTCTGCAGTTTTTGTCCAGAGACTTCACTCCGCACAGAGTGAAGTGCTTTTAGTACTTTTGTTTTTTAGTCTTTTTAGTGCTTTTTAGTCTTTTGTTTTTTACCGTATAAAGCTAACAGAAATAACGTAAAACTAAAAAGTAAAAAATAAAAAAATATTTTTAAAGTAAAACGGTTTTATTTAAAGTGCACTAAAAATTAAAAAAAATAATTTGTGATACAAGAGTATTAATAAATAAACGGGTGACAAAGAAAAAGATTTCTTGTCCATAAAACCGCGGGGTGTTATTAACCTTCTGCGACCTCTACGGTTTTTATACAATTTTTATACTCTATAACGCCCCACGGTTTTATAAACAAAACAATTGATCACAAATTATTTTTTTAATTTTTAGTGCACTTGAAATAAAACCGTTTTACCTTTAAAATATTTTGTTAATATTTTTTTATGTGTAATTATACCCCTAACAATTTCACAGAGTTTCAGCTTCTTAGGAATTTATGTAACTTCACCCCTTATTTTCCAGCTATGAATTTGACTGGACTAAATGTTTATGTTAGGCAAATTTGGAGTCTTTAAACACCGATCCAATTTTCCCTATTTCCGAAGCGGTATACAATAAAAACTTGACTATTCTTTGTCGCTCCACTCCCAAACTGTAAATGCTAAAGATACCTTGAGAGATTCAAATAGTTGAAAAATTATTTGACAGGTTATGGGGCGATGCAGTGAGAATTATTTTCCGCGTTTCTCAGCTCAGAGTCGTGTGGAGGGTTCGACCCGATGGGTGTAAATCAAACATTTCCCAATAGGGGTCGTCAACCCCCCGGGCTTTGGGTCGGGATGTTCACCCCTTGGCTTTTGAAGCTCACTTGGAAAAATCAAGCCGAATATTATCACACGCAAAGGAGGTTACGCGTTCTTTCCGTAATAAAATCAGGTTTTATTTGGGTATGAGTTTCATAACCGAATGCCCGAACCTTTAGCCTAATGACTCTTAGAAGAGTTTAGACCCACTCCGAATCCCCGAATCCGTATTAATTTAGGCGGCGAACAGAGAGGTGTCCCCTTCGGATTACCCAACTTTTACTCGCCCCGAGGGAAGAACATCTTTCTGGGAATTGCCTCTAATTGCTTTCTCAGCTAAACCATCTTCCAATAAGCATATTAATAAACAGTTATTCGAAGGCGTTGAAGGTGTGCGTGTCTTTGTGGAAATTAAGCATTCGTCGCCCGACTGAATCCGCCTTGAAAAATCCTTTGCGGCGTTGGTAATTTTTAATTAAAGCATTTTCTCTTCGTCTTTCTTTTGGGGGAACTCTCGTATGGGAGTTCTCCCTATGCAAATGATATTTAGCTTCGGTACTTAGCTCATGCCTCGCCCTCTCATTTAAATCCATAAAAAAAAGTTAGTCTGAAATATCTTAAAACTTTACGTAATATTACCTTGTTGGATATCTCCTATATTTGGAGAAGACACGAAGCCTATTTGCTGCAGTTTAATCGCTTCTTAACATCTTCTGTTGCGTATGAAAAATTGTTTTTCAAGATTCAGACATTCGTTGTTATGAAAATTCTGTCGTTGAGAGGGGAAACGAATGAATCAGTTTTCATTAAGAAAATTCTAATTAAAATATTGCGCATATTCGATGTGTTTCGAACAAAACATTTTCAATTAAAGAGAGAAAGCCATAATGCAGTCAACAAAGCCATCGAACACGAATTACCATCATCAAACATTACGTAACGCGCATTCGAACATTGTTGTGTTGTTGATATTAACAAATCGTAACACACCCCTCTGTAGGAGACTCCCAAAAGAAAACAACATAAAACCGGCCGAAATGAACTTTTCCTTTTCAGAAAATTCGCGCGAGGACTTTTACAGACGAATATACTCGCTATTATCAGTGGATTTATGTTCTTTCCGACGAGTAACGCCTGATTTTATAGTGTTAGATAGCGCTACAGGCACACGTGCTTTGGAGGCTTCAAACCTGAATCACAGGGGAGTGCTGAACGGACTGCCCATTTTGTCCTTTCCGTTCTTAATAAAGTTAAAATAGAAAACCAATGGAGGTATGATGTGAAAGGTTAAACCTTTCGAGAGGTAGGCTATTTAGTCAGCGAGTTTCGATGTCAGCAATGTGAAGAAAACAGATATTCATAGCAAAGACTAAAATCTGTTCGACTGCTTTATTTGAAAAGGATCGGACTTGTTGACAGTGTCGACACCTGTCGGCATCGACCCGAACTCTGTACCTGTTTTTGATTAAATACTTCGGCTTTCATTCACAGATGGCGCTAACATGTGAACGACTGTTATTAAAATCGCAAATGAAATCGTCTGCTCTCCGTATTTAACGTCTTTTTTTCAAACCCATTTCTTCATTTCGATTGTTTGGTATATTGAAAGCAAACGAAATCGCTGACATTATATACTTTTTACGTAAAAAGTTGGAGTCAAATTTTTATGGTATCTCTGAAAATTGACTGTGCTTTCTTATCGTTTCAGGATTTCTACTGGAGTTTCCAAAGGACGCACAGAAAGGAGTAATGGTCGTTTCATACGCAAATACATAAAAGCTGAGCCATAACTTTTTTGTGCAGACTGTGTACAGCTTTCTAAACACCACAAGGGACTTAAAATCATCCCTATTCGACATTCCAAAAACACCGAATATCAAGAACTAAGGGTGTGCGAAGTTGTCAGGAATGAAACAGCTTTTATATTTTAGGCCAAATATGCCAAAATTTCATACTCTCATAATAATGGGAAATATTTTATAGAATACATTTAAATATAGAATAAATTTTAATCAGAAAATACTTTCCTCTCAACCCAATACATTTTTCCAGAACTTACTTTTAGGAATCTATCCCCTTTTTCCTATCACCCCCACAAAACTCCCGATTAACCCCCGCCATTCTGGGCAACTATACAACTCGAAATTAGCTTAAATTCACTCCAATAAAAAGTCTCATTCTCGCGACCTTTGCGGCTGCATATCTCGGAAACGGTAGGAGATACCGCAAAAATAAGAAAATTCGCAAAAGGAACCTTAACAAGGGAAAAAACCGAAATGGTCGCTTAATACATTAAAGGAGGTCCGAAGCCCAAATTCGCAAAAAGATTTTTTCACAAGTTTCTTGTTCAATTCAATTCGACAGTTTGAGAAAATTTTTTTTCCCCTACAAAATATCCGGTAGGCAACCATCATGCCATAACCTCGGGGGAATTGCCTATACTAAAATTTTTAGGAGAGAATTCTTTCGTTTGACGAATCGGCATTTCAACCCCTATCTCATATTCCTGAAAGTCTTTTTTGTTTTAGATGCGCGAGGGGTGGACTTGACTGTAGCTCAGGAGGACTGATTCGACGGTTGATTCAACACTGTTTTATTTAACTTTTTAATTATACAAAAAGTTTGACAGTACTCATTCATACTCTAATCTATGCTTTGTCAGCTCTTTATACAACGTTTTTCAGGAACTTTTTTCAAAATGTGCAGTTCCAGTACAGTGCAAAATCTTATCTCTGTGGTCCGAGTAGGTTTTGAGTAGGTCTTCCTGGGTGGTCGAGAATAGTGGTCGATTTATGATTCGACCGCCAAAAGTAGGACTCGTGGGTTCTTCCAAGACTTACGAATGAGATTTACAGTTTTTAAACGGTTTTATACAAAACTTGAAAAGAAAACAGGGATGGTCGAACTGTGAGCTCCAATACCTTTCAAAAACACACCGTTTTCGGTTCATTGTGCTAAATTTAAAACAAAAAGCGACGATGCATAATATTATGTTACGCCACTGCTTCGCACCAGTAACTAATTGTTAGTCTAAATGACTTCTCATCAAGGAACTATTCTCTACACGCCAAAGAATTCACTACATGAATAACTTCAATAGTACACAATGTATATTTTTTCAACGTGAATTCCTCTTTGTTCGAAGATTTTCCACTCTCCCAAAAGCATTGTTATTTCCCGATTTTCGTGAAAATTCTCTCTGTGAACCCAAACTTTCACTTTCCAACGAAACCTCTTCAAAACAGCAAAGGTTTCATTTCTTATGAATGTAATGATTTTCTCGACTGAAGACGGGAATAGTCTCACTCGAGTAACTCCGTGAAAATCTTTAATGAAATCACTTTTGGGACGTGTGGAAGGCGTGACTGATGAAACAATAAAGTTTATCCGATTCCGATGAAGGAATTGTGAATGAAGAGGTTCTTCCGGTGGCGGGAAAACAAACAGAGAAATGGGACTTCCGTTTCCGGTGGCCATCACTCGAAGAGGGGCCCAACAATTCCTCCGACGTTTCTCCTCTGAGTTATGTGGGTTCGAAGCCGCACACTCTCGCACTCAATTTGTGGCACCTCCAACCCGTGAGTCGAATCACTCTCAATTTCACATTCGACTTATGAATGTACGAGTGCGTTCGTTGCTCGTACTTCGGTGTATCAAACTATGGTTTTCGGGTTGTTTTGAAGGAATTGTCTGCTGTGTATCTGTGTTTTTCGAGGTTGGATTTTGGATTAAGAAACTGGATATCGCTGGAAGAGTGAATAACTTTCAGGTAGTTTTATTCAATTTAAATTATCGTTTCGTCATCGTAAATTAGTTTTTGAGAATTTGAACAATTTAATCATTTCCTCTGTCATTTTATGACTGTTCGGAATATGAAAAGGAATTTGTGTTTTATCAGTAAACGAATACTAATTTTTTAAGATTCGTTTCCCAGCTTTTTCGTGAAGAAGCTTTCCAATTTTGAAACGCACTTATCAAAAGAAAAAACTCCAAAAAGTGTATACTAAATGAAAAAGCCTCGAGGAAAGGAATTGTTATGAGAGAAAGTGAGAAATGTGTTCGTATCGTTCCTTTCAAATACTGACCGAAACATCCTTTAAAATCTTTTTTCACCACCTAATGTTCTTCTCGGTGAAGTATAACAGTATTCAACAGTGGGTCTGTCGTTCGGCCTTCACAGTGTCATTCAAAAAATGGCAGAAGATTCCCCCAAAGTGGCGGTAACTCATTCCTCTTCCCTGTAACTTTATTAGTCTGATGATGATGATGCGGTTCTGTTTTGGGGGCTCAAAGGACATTGTGAAGGCGAAACAAAAGCAGAATTAAACTCCCGTCACAATGACTTGGCCAAGGTTTTGCACCGGAGGCCGTCACTTACATTGTATCTTCACTGTTTAAATTATTCGGTGTTTTTTTTTCCACTGAGAAGAACATTTAATGACGGGGGAGTGAGACAATATCACTGTTACCGCCATTATTCAGTGAATTTTCGCTCTCGTTTCCACAGTAGTCTTAATTAATATTGTTATTACGGCATTACAGCCGTCGTCATCATTATTATTATTATTATTAAAAACTGGCTCAGAATTATAAAATTTACATGGGAGGAATTCTTTTAAACTTTCACCCAACATTCAGTTCCTGATAGTTTTTAAAATTTATGTTTTCTTTGCCAAAATTAATAAAAAGTGGTCGCCTCTGTGGTTCTCTGTCACACCGCCTTCGTTTTCATTCCTCTTCTGGAAAACTCCTCTCTTCCATCAACATCAGATGACCTAGTCCTCCTCTCCCGTACCTGCAGAGCGTATCAGCTCTCTTGTTCTTCATTACCCAGTCTAAATCTGCCTGTTTCCTGTATTTTGTTCCTGCAGATCCCTCGGGAGATTTACTGTTCTTATTCTACCATAAATTTCCCTATACAGTGGTGCCTCGAGATACGAGTTTAATTCGTTCCACAGCCGAGCTCGTAAGTCAATATGCTGAAACGAATTTAATAATGACGCAAAAAAGAGTTCAGTACACAAGATACACTTCGATTCAAGCGGGTAACACGTGCAAGTGAGTGAGAGATGCTCTGGGATGATTCTCTAACCAGAATAACAACTATCTGGACGCTCCGGGAACACTTGGGTTCGTATCTCGGCTCATATCAAAAAAAAACTCGTATCTCGAGGTACCATTGTACTTTGAATTTAGTATCTTTTCCCATTGCTCTTGTCCTCACACTTCTCTATAAGATCTCCCAGGATTTTGTTTTATTTCCCATCAGCGCCTTTCGCCCAAACGAAATTCCGCCTCCTTCACTCACTAACATCTCTTAAGTACTGTCTACTAACATCAGTGTACTGAACATAACTTTACTAACATCAGTGAAGTACTGTCAGTGGACTCGCCACCCGCTACAGTACCTTACAAGTTGAATCAGACACTATGCAGGCGAACAAGAAGATCGGAAAAACATTGTAAAGTTCACATCAGAACCTTCACTCCCTCCTCCGACCAACCATATCGACCTTAAACAGAAACCTAATACAGAACAACTACATAAACATACAGAAAACTAATACGGAACAACTACATAAACATACAGAAACATACAGAAAACTAATACAGGAACAACATTCAGAAACATACGGAAAACTAATACAGGAACAACATACAGAAACATACGGAAAACTAATACAGAACAATCTACAGAAACATACAGAAAACTAATACGGAACAACTTACAGAAACATACAGAAAACTAATACGGAACAACATGCAGAAAACTAATACAGGACAACATACAGAAACAACAGAAAAGTAATAAGGAACAACATACAGAAACATACGGAAACCTAATACAGAACAACTGCATAAACATACAGAAAACTAATACGGAACAACATGCAGAAAACTAATACGGAACACGCATTCAGAACAGCATACAGAAACCTAATACAGAACAATATACAGAATCAACAGAAAACTAATACAGAACAACATACAGAAACATACACAAACCTAATACGGAACAACATACAGGAAACTAATGCAGGACAACATACAGAAACATACAGAAAACTAATCATCTCAAGATGAATACAAAGAAAGAGAACAAAGCGAAGGCAGAAGGTCATTAGCAGATGGAAAAACAAGGTCAAAAACAGTCGCTTCCGCCAAATAAAAGAGCAATGGAAGAAGCTAAAAAATGAAACTTTGGTGGAATACAGTCGAAGGGATGTTGACACGTGAATGAGGGATGCGTTTCCTTTCCCAAAACATCAATCGAATCAATCAACTTGCAACACAAACCGGTCCACCTACTTTCTCTTCAATGAAACGCTTATTATGTCGAAATCGCTCCGAAATAACTTATTTCCCTGTGAGGAATTTCTTTCCGATCTCAATGTGAGGGCGACCTCTCAAAGGTTACGGTCTTGGCAATCGGCATCCAGTTGCAGAGCTGTTTGTTCAGTGGCCGTAACACCGATACAGTACTTGCCCCCAAACAAACACTCGAACCACTTCTCTTCTAATCAGTGCTAAAGTTAACTTGAAATCATCAACGATTTTGTGTCTTTTGTTGTGCAACCTCATCACCTTGAAATACATTTTTTTATTACTTTTCTCATTTTCTATAATTTTTCACGCAGTCTACGACTTTGTAAACATTCATTCGGTTAAAAAGACTTAACAGCAATTTCGATCCCACACGTAACATCTTTAGAGTAAAAGTGGACACGAGGAAGACTTAAAAATCAACACTCGGGTCCATATATTGAAAACCGAAACCGGTGGAAGTTGCAAAAGTCGAAACCACAAAAAGAAATACATAATTTTTTCCTCGTTTTTATTCGTGTCCGAAATGTTGACGAAAACACCAAATGCAATTCCAAACTCCCAATTAAAAACGGCGTTCGCTTTCATAATGTAATAGTCGATGTTGCGCAATAACCGCCTCAGACCCGTGAAATTCTTCGGCTGTTTGGTCGAATCATTACTTTCGACCTTCACTCGGTGCCCCGAAAAGAATACAACACTAAGAGGAGACTTCGCTGAGACCTCCGGGTTAACTTTATCGACTCAATTCATTCGCGAGTGTTCAGTGTTCGCATTGAACATGAAGATGTGAGTTTCAACCACTGTTCAGTGTAATGAAACACCAAAAGGAGACGACAGCAGTTTATCAGGACAGAAGAGCACCCGCATTCAGTAAGAGTTGCCATTTCTTATCTCTTTTCGTTGAATAATTCGTTTTCCCCCAAATCTGAGCTGTTATTCAGTGACTTGTTTAACTCCTCTCTTCTTTTCAGAGGGTTAACCACTGTAAATTTAACTTTAGTATTAAAGTATCGGTGGAATAGCGCAGCTGAGGCAATAAAAATCTTCATTCCCATTATGTTAAATTTATAAGTGAGTTTTTAAGAAGTTGGTCACCGGACATTAAAGAGAACATTGATATTTCCAGACTGGGAAAACCCATTTGGATCCGCCTTCAGTCGTAAATGATAATCTTAAATTTATCATCAAAGAGTTGTTTCCAGTTTTGTTATAAATGAATATTGCGCCCCTCAAAATTTTCGTAAATGTTTATTTCTCGTTATAAATTATGAGGCTTAAATTTCACGTTAAAGGATAGATTATATTGTTGTGCTTAATAATAATTTTATAGTTTTTTTGTCGGTTGGAAATGTTGATTTTAGGTATAATAATTTTAGAGATAGTGCATTAAATTTCGTGTTAACTGAATTTTATTAATCTGAGGAAATAATGGTTGTTTAAGAATCTCTTAAAATGTCACGTGTTTTTTTGGAACTAATCGTGTCTCACGCTTTTGGAAGTTTTTGCTTTGCTTTCATTGCCTCGCACCGAATTTCTGAAAATGGATAACTATTGCGCTCTTTTTGTACCTACAAAAGGAAAACATTCAATGATGTCTATGCAAAACCTTACATTCCTTCCGTGTAATTCACACTAATACATTTATTTATTTTTATTCATTCCCTCTCATTTCTCTACATTATTTTGTTATCATTGTTGTTTTATTTATTTTTTATTTATTTTTATTATTTTTATTTTTTTATTTTTTTAGTTTTCGTTTAGGCCAACTGTGGACCACGATAATTCCAACACTTTTTTAATTATTTGTATTTATTATTTTTATTATATATTTATATATGCATATATCTATTATTTTAATTTATTTAAATTTATTATGACTTCAGTATTTTTAAAATATAATTCAGTTTTGGTAGTTTAAAATATAACATAGTTTAGTATTTTAAAAGCTCAAAGTTTTATTTTATTTTATTCTATGTATTTATTTGTAAATTTACTTTATCTATTTATTTAGTGACTTTTTTTGTATTCATTTATTTTATCTCCTCATTTTTGTTTTCGAATATTACAATTTTTTTTGTAATATTAATTAAGTATAATATATAGTAAATTGTATATAGTAATAATTAAGTATAATAATTTGTAAAATTAAAAAAAGAAACGAAAAGAAAGAAAGTAAGAAAAGAAACAAGAAAAGAAGCAAAGAAGGAAGAAACAAAGAAAGAAAGAAAAGATAGCAAAGAAAGAAAGAAACGAAAAGAAACAAAGAAAGAAAGAAAAGAAACTAGAAAGAAGGAAAAGAAATAAACACAAAAAGAAAAGAAGGAAGAGTAAGAAAAGAAGGACAAAGAAAGGAAGGAAAAGAAGGAAAGAGAAAGAAAGAAAAGAAAATGTGGATTAGATGTGGTAATAGTGTAGTAATTAGTGTGATTTTAAATTACATAAAAAATTAAACATATTCGTGTTTGTTCTGTTGCATTTACTGTATATCTTCTAATCCTACGGGCAAAGAAAACAAATATATTATTATATTATTACATGTATTTATCAGGCCGTATCATTTTCTGAGCAAACATAAAAATTAAGAAATAAATTAGGCCCACCAAAGCATTTATATAATACTATTATTATATCCGAAAACGTGTTTTACTACTTAAAGTTCGATGACACTTTGTCAAGAGGTCCTCCCGCGACCTTTTGCTTCCTTCTCACCCCCCTTCGAACAACCCCTGTCTGTGATCCGCCCATAAAAGAAGGCTCCACTTCGACTCTCAGTTCAGTCAGAGGTGGAACACTGTAAGAAGCAAAAGAATGAGGGTTTGCGGTAAAATTAAATGCGCATTGTGTCGCAATATTTACGGTGAATAACAAACATTTCCGCGAGTGTTACATCGACAACCGCACACCATTTTTCAAGTAAAACTTTTTAATTAAAAGGTCGATCGTTGTAAAGCGAGAAAATGGCTCACTCCCTCATCCCAAGGAACCTCAAACCGAGGAAATTCACAAGATGGGTGAGCAATTCTTCGAGGAGGGACGCCTTCGTGGAGACTCTCGAATGCGCGGAAGAGTGGTCGATGGCGAAACCCTACAGCGAAGTTCCCGGGCCGACTCCCCTCCCTTTCATAGGGAACACTTGGAGACTGCTGCCCATCATCGGACAGTACCAGGTTTCCGACCTGGGGAAGGTTTCCCAACTCCTGCATGACCGCTACGGGAAAGTGAGTATAAAATGTTCGCTCTCCCTTTTAAAAATAAAACTGTGTTCTGACTCGACAATTAAATTCCACAATGTAACTTCACGTTATCGTAAGTTCAGTAAAGGCCGCATTAAATTTGGAAATTACCGTATCTCATTTGTCTGGGCCTGAAAGCCATTTATTTATTTTTTGTTAACTCATGCAGTTCAGTCACCCTTCTGTTTACTCGTTCCCACTCAATCGTTCCTTCATTACATTAAAGTACATCGGAGGAACAAACAAAGAAATTATGCCCGCGAGGGATAGGCCCACTCCCGTCAACCCCAAAACCCCAAAACGGTTTCTGCACTCGAATAAATCATCAATTTGGGTTTGAAATGCATTTTGAGATGCATGAGGAGAAAGCAAGTAATCGGTTAAGTGCATAAATGCCTGAATTACACTTTCAGGTAGTGAAAATGGCCGGACTCGTAGGGCGACCGGACTTATTATTTTTATACGATTGCAACGAAATAGAAAAGGTGTACAGACAAGAAGGGCCGACACCCTTCCGGCCATCAATGCCCTGTCTGGTTAAGTATAAAAGTCAAGTGAGAAAGGAATTTTTCGGCGAGCTCGCGGGTGTAGTGGGTGTGTGAGTATATTTTTATGGAGATTAAACATTAATGTTTACCATTAATTTACGACTACTCAAAGTTAATGTAAACCAGAATGCCTCTCGAAGAGGTTGCTGTTGAATATTTCTCCAAATTGGTTTCAGCAGTTAAAAGTCATTACAATATTTGATTAAACCTTTGCGGTGGTATAAAATTTGTGTATGGGTATCTATTTTTCGAAATTAACCCTTTTCGGTTGTATAAAATTTGAGGATCGGTATATATTGGTCGGAATTAATTTGTTTGGAAAGAGCAGGGATACATATACATAATATTCACTAATATTTAGTCATATTTTAACAAGAGACAATCTCTAATTACTCCGAAATACAATTTAGAAAATATTCTTTGGAATTCTGCAATGAATCTGGGAATTATCTCCAATCGATGGAGCACCGTAATAGTTCATGAAAAGGTTTATTAGGCATTAAACTGATATAGGAATGCATACAGTATAAGGTACGCATATATTCGTACAGTTCCTTTTGACACTTTTGTTTAGTTAGTATTTCGTTATCTCCAATCGATGGAACACTGTATTAGTTCTTTAGGCATTGAGGTTCCCTTAGGAAAAGTGTAAACCGATATAGAAATGCATACAGTATAGGATTCGTACTGTTCCTTGCTGTGGTGGCTAAGAGCAGACATACGACCGCAAAGGGTTAATTATAATATAACAATTTACCCTTATCTTGCCTGATTGCGTTAAGGGAGTATAAGCAACAATTTTTTACCAATATAGTAATACAATAACAATCGACAACTACAGCGACAGTCAAAGTTACAAATTAGGTACAGAGGGTTAATTATATTTAATATTTCCGCAGGCATGGCGAGCCCTGGAGGGAGTTCCGAACAAAAGTTCAAAAGCCAGTTTTGCAAATTCAAACAGTTAGAAAATATATTGAACCGATTGAAGAAGTTACAAATGACTTTATCAACAAGTAAGTGGTTTTTTGTCTAATTAGAAAGTTCCACTTTGCGAACATCAGAGCTTTCAAAGTAGTTTTTAATTTCATAAATGAGCCAAATTTCCTCTCTGAGTATCAACAAATATTAGGAAAAGATACTCCACTCTTGATCAACTCATTAAAAAATGGTTTTACAACTCAGGTTAATTTAAAGACGTAAAGCACACTCGAAAATAAGTGTTTTTGCGAATCATCAACTCACCACTCCAAAAGATCCGCGAATGTCTATGAAAACTTAACAATTTCTCTGCAGGATGGAGAACCTACGAGATGACAATTCTGAGATGCCCAGTTACTTCGACAACGAAATTCACAAATGGGCATTGGAATGCATTGGCAGAGTGGCTTTGGACGTGAGATTGGGTTGTTTGGACCCCGATTTGTCTCCTGACTCCGAAGCTCAGAAAATAATCGAATGCGCGCGTTACGCCTTAAGGAATATTGCCATTTTAGAACTGAAAGCTCCTTTTTGGAGATACCTTCCGAGTTCTCTGTGGACGCGATACGTAAAAAATATGGACTATTTCATAGAGTAAGTAAATTATTAAACACATTTATATGAATATTTCACCATCTTTTTATTAATTTCAGAATATGCATGAAACACATCGACGCAGCAATGGAGAGATTGAAATCGAAAACATCAGTAGACGAAAAGGATCTTTCTCTGATAGAAAGAGTTTTGGCAAATGAGAATAATCCCAAAACCGCTTACATCTTAGCATTAGATTTAATCTTAGTTGGAATCGACACGGTAATAAAACAATGAATTAATTAATTAATCACGTGAATATCCACAAATTAATGCTTTTATTGTATTTAAAGATATCCATGGCAGTTTGCTCAATATTATACCAATTAGCGACAAGACCAGAAGAACAAGAAAAGATGTACAGAGAATTACAAAAGGTGATTCCCGACCCAAACACAAAACTGAGTGCCAAACATTTGGATCAGTTACTCTACACAAAGGCATTCATCAAAGAAGTCTTCAGAATGTATTCAACGGTAATCGGAAACGGAAGGACAATACAACAGGATTTGGTTATCGGAGGTTATCAAATTCCCAAAGGAGTGAGTTCCCTATCAGAATTAAATCACACTTATATAGTTTTCATCCCAGACTAAACGCGATGTTACTCAGGTGCAAATCGTTTTCCCGACACTCATCACCGGGAATATGAAAGAGTACGTCACAAAACCGGATCAGTTCATTCCCGAACGGTGGATGAAACAAAACAGTTCAGAAGGGGAATACAAATTCCATCCTTTCTCATCCCTTCCCTACGGTTATGGCGCCAGAATGTGTCTGGGAAGAAGATTCGCCGATTTGGAAATGCAAGTTCTGCTCGCGAAGGTAATTCACTGACTTTTCATTAACCCTTTCTTGATTACACCCAACATTTGTCTTTCATTGCAGCTCATACGGAGGTTCAAACTGGAATTCCACCATGAACCCCTTAACTACAAAGTTACTTTTATGTACGCTCCGGACGGCGATCTTAAATTTAAAGTTACCGAAAGAGAGAGCTGATGCGCTGCCATCTTTAATCTCATCCCTTACAAAAAATTACCAATTTCTTATACGATTATTAAATTAAGTTTAAATTAAATTGTAAATAATTTCTTTACAGAAATAACTTTTAAATAAAAAATATTTCAATTAGTAAAGTGTAATAAAAGCACTCATTAAAAGACATTTACAATCTGTATTATCATAAATTTTAGAATAAATACATTGTATGTTTACACCGCGACATCTTCAATTCCTCAGCTGTTCTCATCATCAGGACAGAATCAGGAAAGAATTGACAAATTTGAAGTGAAGACGATGCGGTGTGGAAACTACAATGTATTTTATTTCAATCTATTATCTTAATAACACACATCCACACAATATTTCCATACACAAAAACCCCCTTTCATTCACTTCACAATCGTTTTTTTATTAATCATTACTTTGAATTAATGCATTATTTATAAACAAAATTTTCAGTTGTTGTTTTTTACTGATCCATACAAAATACCAATAACATTAATCCAACTCACACTTTCTATGTATACTTATCAATACAACTCTGCTTATTGTAATCAGCTGTGAGGGAATGTATCTTCTCTAAATTAAAGTCCTTTAATATTATGATACAGTAAATGTTCACACCTATTGTGCTCTCACAAGCTGATTTATCAGATTCCATGACCTACTTGAAATTGTCATCCTTTTTGGAGGTTACTCGAAGTGTGCCTCACCAGCCTGGGGTAGTGTTTGCCAAACGCCTCATGCGCCTGAAACAGTTTCAGGTTATTATCCATGCTCATCAATATGAAAATTCCTTAAAGTGACTGAAAGAGTGTACCTTGTGTTTCTGTCCTGATCTCGAATCTTCTTTTCCATTTCTGCATCTGTCAACGTTTCCAGGAAAGGAGCCCACTGGTCAGACTCACTGGGTGGGCGGTAAGGAACCTGAAATATCTCACTATTACTTCCTACTCTGAATTACAAATTTAGAAAAAGACAAACTGTAGTAAATACTTCTACAACTGGAAGAGGTGCTTCACTAAATGCATAAGTCCTCTGATGCCAAGTGATTTGTCCTCTTATACTGTATGCAATGGCTGTGACAAATTCTCCTCCTAAACCCAACTCTGCACATAACTTTTGGGCAAAAATTTCAGGTGAGTTTTCTTTTTCAGACATGTCCCACTCAACCTGATCCACTAATGAGGTGTTGCCAACATGAATATTCAGCTGTGAGAAAGAGAATATCAACATGAGTTTTGGTAGCACTGTTTTTTCATCAAAATTATAAATCACTCATTACCTTTACAATGACTCTTTGATCATACTGTTCTGACAATATATTATCAGTTGGGAATGCATCCAACTGCTGTCTGATAGCCTGTGCTATTGCAGGAACAAATGTTATGGGATTTAAATCTAAATCATCACAAAGAACCTATAAAATAGAATTTAAAGAATCATTAAAATGTTTGGCTCATTAACTTAAATGATGATATTAAAAGAACAAACTTCTGCAAACTGCTCTGGTGTGATCAAAGTTTCATTTTTATTCCAAGTGAATGTGTCTCGAAGCTTTTGTCCTTCAATTTCCATGTCTAATCTAATGGGTACAAGAACTTCTTGTTGAGAAGCATTTTCATGCACTAAGTTTGGATCTGAATCATCAAAACTAAAAAATAATAATAAAAATTAATAAAACAGAGAAGCACAACAGGAAAATACAGGAATGTCATTACCATAGAGGGAAAGTTCGAACTTTCTTATTCTGCACTCTATTTCTGTTGATTGGAGTGGCCTGCGGAACAGCATCCAAATGTGAACTGTTGGGAAGATTTGGAACCCAAGGCATTGACTTTTTGGATTTGCTTGATGCAGGCATCACCACCTCAGTGGTGTGGACTGAGACAGCCTTGTATTTTTCATCATTACCTTCGATTATGTCCTCAACCTATGATTGTAAATTTTAAATGAAAATTCTCATTTCACATCGGTGAACGTTACACGACACTTACTTCAGAAGCTCTTAATAAAGAAACACTAGAGGCGAGGCAATGATTGCTCACTCCCATATCTAAAACCTTCTTCCGTTCTTCGACGGTTAGGTTTCTTCTATATAGTCCCGGATATCTTTTATAAAGGGATCCACGAAACAAGCGTAAATAATTCCCAACCTGCAAATATTTAAAATTAATCTTAACTGTACCAAACTGTACATGTTTGTATCCTTCAGTTTGACTTATTTAGCGTTACCTCACTTCCGATGCAATAATATTCGCCATTTTCTTCTATTTGAAAGCTAACGGGTTTATCCCCGTATGTCCTCAGAGCCATTTCGCTTGGAAATTTTAATAAAAAAGCTAACCAAGCAAACAAATCCAAGCGCAACCCGCCGTGGAAGGAGACAATCGTGTATTTAGAACTGAGCATCCATTAATATAGTGCGTTAAATCACCATCAGAGGGCAGCAATGTTCCCTTACTTTTTTCGTTATTAAAAACTTTAAATTTAATTTTAAATTCGAACTGAAAGGAGAGAAAATTCCAGTCCGTATAATTTATACACATAATGTCATGCTCAATTATAATACTTAAAAAAGCATTAAAAATTAATGAATCTTTATATAATGACGAATTCTCATGCAAAATTGTTAATCGGCGTATATATAATTTTGCCAATTTTAATATAAAATATTTACAATATTTACAATATTTTAAATTATGTCTCTGTTGTATTTTTACATGGTTTTATATAAAGCATAAATATTGACTAATTTGTAATCTTTTATGGCAGCAGAAACGAAAAACTACGCCCGTTATAAATATTCCATAGTTTAATTTTTCGTGTGTTTTGGAGTTAACTTCAGAATAAAATAAGTTATCTTCAATTACTCAAAAAGACTGAGAATAACGTCTCGTTTTTAAAAATAATTGATTTTGTAAAAACCACACGTAAAACGTAAAAACTCAAAATAAAGGTTAACCTGCTCAAAAAAAACTGTCGGATAAAAGAAAAATATTACAATAGAGAAAAGAAAAAAGGCTGGAGAAATTTATGACAACGAAGATAGGAAGTGAAAGTAAAACCTGCCATAAATTAAATTTAGTAAGCAATATTTGCTGGTGTTATCAATGTAATATATGGTTTATAGATGTTGAACAATGCTTACATAATTCATTCAATTACTGAATGTGCCTAAAGTAGAATATTTCGGTTTGGAATGCCAATTTCAAAAGCACAGTTTAGCCCCGAATCAAAAAAGGACATATTGTGACCGAAGAAATTAATAGAGAAACTGATTTCTTTTATATGAGAGTAATTTTCTTTTTAGTTTATGATAATAATGAAGGTGTCAAAGCAGAGAGAGATACGATTCATTCGCACTTTCCAATGTGGATATTGAAGGAAAAGAAAATTTAAAGAAACGTTCGAAACAATCGCAATTATTATTCAAAGAATTTTCCGAGAAAGATGAGAAAAATGCTCAAGGGAAAAGGACACGAGTGATAGCATCTCGACATATGTCGACCCTAATGTGGTGAAGTTCTTTGATTTCACTCAGATTAGAAGAATGAAATTTCCCAAGAGGACACACCGCCCTGCATTTTTCTGGCTTGTTTTCGGTTAGTGTCCTCCTCTCATGCATATTTTACCATCTTCCCCTGCGACTAATCGACTGTTAAAAAGAGTTAGACTCAATAATTCGATTTTGACTCAAAACTAATACAATAATAATTTGGGAAAACACTCAAAATTCTTACAGTTCACCTTCGGAACCCGAACTAATGCCAATTTGAATGCTCCAATCATTCCGTTCGAATGAATGAATTTGAGAAATTGGAACAAATGTGATAATTTTAGATATGAAAAAAGTAAATAATAAAAAAACCGAAAAACTAACTGAGATTGGAAACAATCTGTAAATTATTTTTCCATGCGAGTGAGCCCCCAAGCAAGTGTTCTTATTTAAAATATCGGAAAATTAAGTTACAATCAGTTTTGAAAACGTCTCCTTCCATCGCTACATGCTCAGGGTGCTATTGCGACTCCATCGACTGGAAGAAATGCTCTCTGTTCCTTTACGATAAAAATTAACACTTTTTTCGAGCAGTGTTACCCAACTCCGATATTTTGAAATAGAATCAGTGCCGTTTCTAAAATATTATAATATTTTCATTTTCTTCCAATTTAGTTCGTTTTCTCTCTGTGTATTTTAGTTTCCATCTCAAAAGTAAACCTTTTGAAAACTGTCCTTTGGTGAATATATAATTTCTGTATGTCAGTGTTCCCCCTCAGTTAGCAAACTGTGCTGAAAAAGCAAAACCCTTTTTGCGGCACTGCTCCTGCAAAGTGCTTTTGAAAGATTTTAAAAGAGGAAAAAATGAAAAGTAAAATTTGATGTAATTTTAATCAGGGGAAGATTCTTTTACAAGGAATTTGTCTCATTTTTTTTGTTATTTTCTTTCCTTCGTTTAAAATCCACATTATGTGTCAGCAGTGGTGATGGTAAGGAAAGGAGGATCCAAAGTTGATGTGGTCGTTCCACGTTGAATTTGTCACTTTTTCGAGTGTGAGAACGAAAGCATGTTTATTTATAGACAAAACCTAATCAAATTTATCCGAATCGGTTCTCATGTACAAGAGGATTAGTTCTGGTGAGCAGTCAAAGCTGGAAATGTCTCTGCTTCAAACGAGCCGAGGCTTTGGGTCGGATTTGGTTTAAAAAATAGAAAAGGGTTGGGCGTCAGCACAAAGCCAAAGGCATATTCATGCTTTTATCATTTTCCCATAATATTTTGGCCTTGCACGTGAAAGTAAGCAAACTTTAGACATTTTTAATTTGCGGAGAGTATAAGTTTACGAAGTGGGTGCTTTCTCTGTTTTCTTCATAATCCAATATGGCTGCGATTATCTGCACAAAAAAGTATTTTATTTTATAATATAATATAATAATTTACCCTTACCTCACCCGAGGGCCTTAAGGGAGTATAACCAACAATCTTTACAAGTATAGTAATACAACAACAATCGACAACAACTACAAAATTACAAATTAGGTACAGATCCAAAGACAAACAGGCACGAGATCAGCTAAAACTCAAATCAAATAAAATATTCAGAATTAAAAAATAACATATGAGCTTATAGGTTAGATAAACAAAACAATAAATAAATATCATAACAAAAAATGAATAAAATATAGTCAGTCAATAAAATGGATATAAAATTATAAGTTAAATGAACAAAACTTAAGCAACATAGATTAAATAAATATTATAATTAAAATTAAATAAAATCTCATCAGCCAATGCGTTAAACATAAATAAATAAATAAAATAAAAATAAATAAAACTTTGAGCTTTCAAAATTCTAAACTATGTTATGTTTTACACTACTAAAACTGAATTATAATTTAAAAAGTTATAATTAAATTTTGGTAGAATTATATTTTAAAATACTGAAGTTATACTAAATTTACAATAAATAAAAGTAAAAAATATAAAAATAAGTGTAGGAAATACAAAAAAACAATAAAATAAAAATAAATAAAACTTTGAGCTTTATAATTTATAAATTATAATTAAATTTTGGTAGAATTGTAATGAAAAATACTGAAGTCATATTAAATTAAAAAAAAATAAAAGTACACAAATAAATAAAAATAACTGTAGGAAATACAAAAAAAACAAGAAAAAAAAGTATATTTTATTTTATACCTTACTTTGCCTGTATTGAAAAAATTTAAATTTGAGAAACCAATCATTTTGTTGTAAGTCTCCATGAATGAATGTTGTTTCCTCCAGAGTTTCCATCACAGCCTCAAACAGAAGCTGTGCCAGCCAGGTTTCTCTTTCATCCTAAAAGGCTTCCATAAAAAAATAATAATTTATAACCGTTTTACGGGGCATCGTGCGGAGTGTTTAGACCATGTCTGTCCCTCAATGGAGGGAACTCTCCCGGGAGTTATCTAAGCAAAGGCGGAACGTATTTTTTAACGACAACTCTGGATTATATACCTAGATGAGTCCTTTGTGCGGAATCGTTTTACTGCTCGCTGAGCATGTGCTTGCGCCTCAACGACGATAAATATTGCATTCTTCCCTTGTCATTTTTCTCTTTATTTAATGTTATTGTGTAATATTCATTGCTAACGATTAATGTTAATAAAGGGCGTCAGTCCATATGCCTTTGTTAAAGTCAAGTTTCGCATTTTTTCAAATTTTAGCTTCCACCCATTTTCTTTTAACTGAATTCACATTAACCCCTAAATTTCATTCAGTCTTATTACCAAAGGGATTTATAGGAATCCGATTTTAAGTGAGTGTTACGCACCTGTCTGTGAATGTTGTGGCAATGGTTACGCCACAATATGACGCCATAACCACAAGAGAGAGAGTGGGAGGGTTAATTTACTGCATTGACGGACAATTTGTCTTCTTTTGAGGGTAACAAAGTTGGGTTTTCAAAATGATTCGCTTAATATTTACACTCATATATAAAAATACATTTTTGGAAAGTTATATACTTTAAAAATTTCTACTCAAACTTAGGCCAAATGCCAGAAACAATGCCCAACTCAAAAATAATTCCATTCAGCAAATTAAAAAACACCTTTAAACCTTGAAAAAGCCAAAGTATTTTGCCGAAATTAAGGAATGGAAGTTTTTTATGTTATTCAAAACAACTGTACAGTTTGGCACTGACTAATTATGAATTTATGATATTTTAATTTACGGTGAAATAAAACATATTCAAAAAAACTCTTATCGAAATTGGGATGTAATTGAATTAATACGAAATAAAATGACGAATGAGCGATTCGTTGAAAAGAAAATTTATGTAAAACAAATAGGGAAAACAATGTTGATACGTCATCATTAAAAAAATAAAGAAGAGAAAGACTGACAGAAATAAAAATGAACATGAGTAGATCTCAATCTATAACGAAATGAAAACGAGGCTGTCACATTTCATGAGTTTTCCGGAAGCAGACAAAAAACCTCTGGGGAAGCCCCAGACCCTCGCCTTCTAAGTCTCGACGTGGCATGCTTTGTTTGGTCAGAAAACTCATTTTCGGACTTTCCTTCATCCCCCTCCATCGAATCAGAGGGAACGGGATGTCCCTCAAGGACATACGAGAGGAAAGCTGTCGGGAAAGCTGCACGCAAACAGAGGCGTTCATAAGAGAGTGTATTTGAATAAAAATTGTGCGCAATGTGATTTTTCTCGAGGGGAAGAAAAGAAATGGTCGGTGTTCAGAAGGGTTGAAAAACGGGGAGAATCCGGCAAACGGTCCTTTTCAACTTTTGAATTTATCCTAAGGTTGGTCGAAGATTATGGTGAAATAATAAGGGCACCACAGGTGGGGGATAAATGACTTCGAAAAAGAGATGAATCTCTCAGGCGAATCAAATCGCTTAAAAATTGCTCAATGAGACCAAATGATGCTCAGCGTAGCAGAAGTCATTTTAAATATTTATTATTTTCACGTCCCTAACAAGCTCTCATTATAATGGAGAAATAAACTTGAATTGGCGGAGACTCGCCCTCTTTTGTGGGTAATTGCGGCGCTCTCCTGAGACATACACGAGTCCTTATGGTTCTTTATTTGAGTTCAACTATGGAGTTATTTCCTAAGAACCAAACACTTTTCGTGAGGTGAAGAATTCTACCGCTTCAAATTGGGACTGCATTGTATCCACCAAATGCGAAGGCGCAGTTGAAATTCATTAGGCAAATAAAGAATGATTCCCTGTCGCGAGAGGAAAATTTTTGGTGATGGTTAAAGAAAAATGAAAAGAAAATAAGCGAAAGACAACAGGGGTTTTTGGAGCAGACACTCCAACGTAATGTGTACACAAGTGCGTGTAAACAGCAGTAAAAATTAAGAGATGTTTGAAATCAGATATTCAATAGGGAAGAAGTAATGCAATTGACTTCACCGTAGTTCTGAATGCTTGGAAGGCCACAATGCTTGGCTAGATTCCATTAGCTGCCAAGCCATCTATTTAATTCAATTTCACCATTTAAACGACTCTGATGCTTCAAGTTTTTTCCTCTTCAAGTAAACAAATTAAATTAATTTTCCTCAATTTCATCTCTGCAAATTTTATCAAACCCATAGGGCCAATTTTTCGCCTTTTCTTCTTTTTCACCGGGAAAATACGTCTGAGATAAATAATTCCACTTAATTATCACACAAGCTGCTCATTTATAGCTGAAAAAATTCCATTAACCCTTTGCGGTCGTATAAAATTTGGGGATGGGTATCTATTGGTCGGAATTAATTTCTTTGGAAAGAGAAGGGATACATATACATAATATTCACTAACATTTAGTCATATTTTAACAGGAGAGAATCTCTAATTACTCATAAATACAATTTAGAAAATATTAAATTAAATTTTGTTATCTCCAATTGTATTTGTTGATGAAAAGGTTTAATAGAAATTGAGGAAAAGTTTAAACTGATATAGGAATGTCATAGCGGAGTTAAGATAATATGTGCATAATTACAAAGAGAAATCAGCAGAATTATTCAGTAAAATATTTACAACAATAATAGAACCGGTAATATTGTATTGATCAGAAGTATGGGGCTTAAGAAGAGAAGCAGAAGAAACGGACAAAGTAATAAGCGGATTTGCAAAAGAGGTACTAGGGGTGAAAAGAACAGTTCCCAATCTAACTGCAATAAAGGAATTAGGATGGGAGAAAACATGTAGAAGTATGAAATACTACATGAAAATAAATGAAACAGAAGGAAAAGAACTGCAAAAAAGATGTTTAGAAGAACTCCAAAGAAACAAAAATAATAATAATGTAATAATAAGAGCAACTGCTTATAAAGGAGGTGAATATAAAGAGCATAAAGAGAAAATAAAGGAAAGAGAAGAAAAAGATAATCAGAAGAATGGGAAGAAGCAAAAATGGAGAAGAATACACGAAAATATTAAGGCCAGACAAAAGGTAGACAATTGCAAACCTTAAACTGGGAACAACAAGGTGTAAAAACAGGAGAGAGAGTCTGTGTGCAGTGCTACATTGTTAAGCGACACAATTATTAAAAGAAAAATGGGGAATAAGTAAAGGGGAGGGAAAGACGAGTTAGGAAGGCTGTCAGGATTCATAAAAGAAATAGAAAAGGAAAAAAAGCCAAATAATTGTAAATTTCCATTATTGTAATTTGATAAATCTGTAAGATAAGTCAATACATACATACAGGAATGCATACAGCATAAGATTCGTATAGTCACTTGCTGTGGTGTCTGAGAGCAGACATACGACCTCAAAGGGTTAATAGTACTGACTTTTAGAGGAATGTAACCCAATTGCACAACTAAACAAAAACCCCTCCAATTAATTCCTTCCTGAAGTTATAAGAACTGGGAAGAGAAAGGAAAGCGAAGTTCAAATTGGATC
Source organism: Brueelia nebulosa (assembly GCA_028293925.1). Lineage (NCBI taxonomy): Eukaryota > Metazoa > Arthropoda > Insecta > Psocodea > Philopteridae > Brueelia > Brueelia nebulosa. Next base: position 142,175 of record JAQIBA010000055.1, on the reverse strand, counting down.
AAATGAACCAAAAACGAAAAAATCGTGACGAGACTTCTTAATTTCGCGATCTGAACGAAGAAATGCAGTGCGAGAATAACCGTAAATAAAAATAATAAAGTACGAAGAATGTTCAGAAGGCGTCGAAGGTCCTAAAGGATCGTTCAAAACAGAATACTGTTTGTAAGCTATAAAAAAAAAACTTATTTGGATTTAATAAATTTCGGACGATGCCTTTGTCTGCTGATTAAGCAGAACGTTTGCATATGAAATCCCTAAAATAAAAATTAGTCTTAAAGTTGTATTTGAGGTTTTTTTCCATTTGAGGAAGCAGAAAACTAAGTGCATCCGCTGTAAAAACCTTTCTTCCTTTCTAAATTCAATAATATTTTACTTCACGTGAATTTTGTATTCCCCCTTCCACGTAAAATAACATTCGAGAAAAACCTATTTGTTGCTCTTTTCTTTTTTGAAATGTAACGCAGAATTTATGAATAAGAAATGAAATTGTTTTATTTTGAGGCCGCATTTTGGATATTTAACTTCAGATGAAACTCCTTTTCGACCGCACCCAAACGCCACTCGTATCTTTGTGCATAATCTGAGTTGCGCAGCTTTAGAAAGAGCTTTATTCTCTTCGGTTTATGTTTATCCATATTTTCATTTTTTAGCACCATTTGCGCGGTTTCATATTTCTCCCCTTTATTTTCACCCGTTCTCTGATCTTATCGCATTTTAACTCTACATAAAGTTTCGATGCCTCTTTTCTCGTCGACTATTTTGCTTTAGTTTCACTCGTCCGCTTTGGTTACTTTTTTGAGTTTTCCTCTTTGTACTCATTTAAATACGAGTTTTATTTATAACAATATATTTATTTATTAAGAATTATATTTATAACAATACTGTTTGTTTGATTGAACAATGTATGATTTGTTTCTGTTATTCTCTGCCAACAATATTTAACGACCGATAGTTAATACATTATTTTTTTCATAATTTGACAGTTTATAATAGTCCAGTCAAATTGAACATTCGAGGCTACATAAATTCCTAAGAAGCTGAAACTTGTATAAATTGTTCAGAGTATAATTATATATAAAATTTCATAAGTTCTCATCCGATGCTGGAAAAAGAATTAGTTTTTCGCTATTTTCAGGAAAACGGTTAGTTTTATGGTAAAATTAGCTCAGACAAAAATTGTAGAGAATTAAATTATCTACAAAAAATGTATCAGTACTTTTCTTCCTAAGAGTTACCGTTTCTGAGATAAATCGATTCAAATAATTGAGGTCGAAAAAATTAGTTTTTAGCCATTTTCAGCAAAACGGTGAGTTTTATCGTAAAATTAGCTCAGACAAAAATTGTAGAGGATAAAATTATCTATAAAAAATGCCTTAATACTTTTCTTCCTAAGAGTCACCGTTTCTGAGATATAACGATTCAAAAAGTCGAAAATGTCGAAAGACTAATTTTTTGACCTTTGATTCACCGCCATTTTTTCCCCGACATCGGATTGTTTGAGGACTTTTGACATTTTATGTATAATTATACCCCAAAACAATTACACCAATTTTTAGATTTTTAGGAATTTATGTAACTTCACTCCTCATTTTGGAGTCAATTTGACTGGACTATAATGGACAATATTTAATTTCTACTGCGGGAAAAGATAACCGCCTTTTTACAAAAGGTTGATCTCACGTGATATTTAAAATGAAAAAAAAAAGTATAAAGTATGTAAAATAAGTAAAGGAAGATTGTGGAAGAAGAATGCGCAAAGAGTCTTATAAAATAGAGACAGAAGGTTTTTCGCGGGCGGTAAGTTGTCAAACGAGGGGTAAAATTAAAATACGAAGGAAACGGGCGGGGGAGGGAGTGAGGGGGAGTGGGGAGGGGTCGGAAAAGGGTTGAATAGAGCGGAAATCTCCCCAACGACGTGGCCGCTGGGATTTGGGAAACAAAACGAACAACGAAGAGGGAACCATGCGTGAAATACAAATATCCGTGAAATTATTGACCATTGGTTTCCTTCGGTGAATTTTCACTGCGGAGAAAAACCGAAAACGGTGTTTCGACCTCTCTTCTTTACTTTCACACTTATTTTCCTCTAATTATATCACATTTCGAGGTTATCGAGTCATATTATGGAAACAAATTAAGTTTCTTAAAATTAGACATTTCATTAATTAACGAAATTTCGATATTCATAATTAAAAAAGGGTTAATCTGTATGAATTTCATTCGAGAAAGAGATTAAATATTTGTAGGAGTTCTTCTGCATCGCAGAATTGCGTAATTACAGATATGTCAAACACATAACCAATTAGAAAATATGAATTTCTCATTTGGAAAGAGTTAATCATTAAGTTTTATGCATAACTGCTTTTAATCTTTCCTCGTTTCCACCTTTTCTTTCAGGTATTTTATTTCCACCAAAACTTTCCTCTGTCCTTGTTATGAATGCTGACTGCTGGCCAACCAATTTTCTTGCCCTTAAACGTGAGGAAGATGGTTTTGTCAGCGATCGTTTCGACAGCACAAAGGATTAGCTTCCCGAGAAGGAAATTGCGAAAATAAAAACTTATCACAGTTGAGGAATCAAATAAAACCAGATGAAAACAGTAAACCGGTTACAAATTTAAGAAATTATTAAATTCCTTGATAACGAATTATTTTGTCTCTTGTTGTTCATTTAATTTTACGCTGAGTTTGTTTTGTTTCGTTCTCCTTTTGAGAATTAATTTCTAGCGCTTCTTCCGACAAATCTTACAATTTATCATTCCGCATTCTTGGCAATTACTCATTTCTCCAAAATTCATGCGAAATGTTAAGTTTTCATCGGTGGGAACCCGAAGTGTATTCTGTCCCATGGAAATAGTGTTCCTTCGGTGGCACAGAGAGAAAAACCTTAAACGAGAGGAAGAATGATTTGGAGGAAAAGTCGGGATAAGAAAACAAAAATTTTACTCGGGTTGGGGGTAATAAGCTAATCTTAAGGAAGCAGAAATAAAGACAGCAGACTTTCGTCTTAACTCCTTCAGTTTTCTTTGAGTGTTATCGGGTGTTTGCAAGAGTGAACACGTTTCATGGTTCTATGATTGATTCCCACTATCCTCATTAATAACAACTGGAAAATTTTCAATGACTAGAACCTTCCTCAGTTTCGGATTAGACTTTCCTTCAATCCTTTTATTACCACCACTCTTCTCTCTCTCTTTCCGCGAAATACGTCACGTATGCAACAGTGCTTCGATTCGGCAAAAAGAAAAAGAATTTCTTAAATTGTTATCTGAAAGAGGGCGCGTGCTGATAAGGGTGCAAAAGGGAGGATATTAAAACTGAAGAGCTCTCACTCCACCGGCGACGGTGTACAGTAAATACCCCATTTTTAGAAACTGAAAGGACTGCTTTGTTGTAGGAATTTTTATTGCTTTTTATTCCTTTTTAGTTTATTTAAGTAACTGATGATTACTCAGTCGCTATTAAAAAATATTGTATTTATTGATTCCCACTATAACAGTTTATGAAGTTAACGTTATTTTTCTTTTAAATTCCTTAAAATATTAAAAATTTTGGAATTCTCCGCCTTATTTAACACTCAGAGGACGGAAATATTTTAGAACCGTTCTGTACGGCGGGGGTCAATTCGACCCGAGATGCATACTGTTATCTCCCCCACCCCATTTCTTTCAAAATATTTTCAGCTTTCCTCATTCCATTCTGTTCTTGGCTGCCCTTTATCTATTTCACATTCTCTCAGCACTTCGTTTTTTGTCTCCATCTTTACCTTCTTTTTATACTTTGCAGCTCTCTTTCCACTTTCTATTTTTATTAGGCTTCTCTTAGTCTTTTCTAGTACTGAGTAATTGGGGGTTAAGTAGTGGAGGCTAAGGACCCACCTATGTATTTGTGGGGCCTCCAGAGCGGGGTATTCTTTCCATCCCCAAATTTTCATCCCCCATATAGGAGTTATACTTTTCAATAAATAGTAAAAGATTATCATACTCCTCGTAATTTTCTCTCTCCTATTCCCCAAACAGAATTTTAGTATTATTGAATGCGTATATTATAAAATGTCAAAAAGACATATAATAATAATATAAAATGATAAATAAGAAAGAATAAACTACCGTATGTGTAATAACAAAGAACCATTCAAAACTCCATTTTGTTTAGATTTATCAGTTATCCTCAGGTTCGTTCCCTTTTCCCTCATCAGATGATTCAAATTCATTCAGTGTTAATCTTGGTGACATTATTTCGCAGCTTATTATACACAATTACGTTAGCAGTACTATAGAATCGCCAAAACAAACAACAACTGACAAAACTCAAAAACAAAACCGGTTTTTATGTCTGACTTTTTACTCATTTTCCCTTTGATATTTGTTTCCGGTGGGCCCCATTGGCACTTATAAGAAACTTATCTTATCAAAATGGTTAGACAATTATTTCTTCAACCAAAAAAACCTTCTCTCGACAAAAAATAAAAAAAAACATTGCGAAATATGGGACTTGAAAGTCGGATCGTCCACAAAGGTAATAAATTCTAATTTCTCAGAAACCGATGGGCCTAAAATTCTGAAAAAAATTCCCAGCAGTCTTCTCGTGTATTTAGGAAAATTCAAGAAGTTTCATAATTCTGTCATTACCCTAAAAAAAGTTATGAAAAAAAAATATGTCGGGGTCGATTCGACCCCGACCGTTCTCTCAGTGTTAAATCGCAAAAGAGGATAAACCCTACAGTTTCCCTCAATCGCTTCCAGTCAAAACAAATCCATCAAAAATTATGCATTTTGTGTTCCTTTCACAACTGAAATTCCTATGGATTGAACGGAAGAAAAGAAAGGGAGGACATTAAAAGAACGGACAAAGCCATGGGAATTTGGAAATTTATTCGGTGCATAATGAAAATATTTTAACATAAACCGAGAAATAATTTAAAAGAATTAAAAATAAGAAAACAAAGGGCTGTCGATCGTTTTCCCAGGGGTTAAACATCGGTTTGATTACCTTAATGAAGCTATTGACGGAAGAACAATGGGTCGTGACCCCTCGCAACACGCCTATTTCTTTATTACAAATTTGCTGCTCAGACTGTAGCACTCCATTCACTCAACGAAAGGCATTCAAAGAGGGTCAGACCGCTTTCTTTATGTTCCCCTTCCGAAATTCTTCTATTTTAAATTAAAACCACCTTTTCAATCTTTTTTTTTTTAAATATATGCTTTTTGAAATGAGGAAAACGATCCAGAATTTATAATTCATGAATATTTGTTTTGACAGGCATTGACAGGACATATTTCCTTTAAAGAAATGGGGAAACTCAAAAGGAGAATCCTTTTCGGATTTAAAACCACCGAAGAAAGACTTCATCAGCTTAAAGAAAATACTCACTGGTAAGCAAAAAAAGAATACGAAACTAAAATTTTTTATTTCTGTCCAGAGATATTGGATGGCGGATATAAGTCAAACAATTATTTCATTCGGATTAATTAAGGATTAGGTGAAGTCATTACAGTGAAGATTTCATTCAAAATTATTATTTATTAATTTTAATTTATTAATAGTCCAATCAAATTAGACATTCAATGTTATATAAATTCCTAAGAAGCTGAAACTTGGTCAAATTATTCAGAGGATAATTATACATAAAATGTCAAAAGTCGAGATAAAAATGGCAGGGTCAAAGGTCAAAAAATTATACTCATTCATAATTATACTCCGAATAATTTGACCAAGTTTCAGCTTCTTGGGAATTTATGTAATTTAACTTCAGCTTTTATTTTTGAGCTAATTTGATTAGAGCTAATTAGTATCTTTCAATAAATTTAAAATGGATTTGCTTATAAGAAAATAAATAAATAAAGCTGAAAGCAAAATAATTACTATAGTCCAATCAAATCAGCTGAAAAATAAAAGCTGAAGTTACCCAAATTGTTTGTTCTGAAATTACAAAAATGAAGTTACATAAAAACAAATACATTATAAGAAGCTCAAACTTGATCAAATTGTTCAGAGTATAATTATACATAAAATGTCAAATTGGAAAAGAATTAGTTTTTAGCCATTTTCAGGAAAACGGCGAGTTTTATCGTAAAATTAGCTCAGACAAAAATTGTAGAGAATAAAATTATCTACAAAAAATGTCTTCATACATTTCTTCCTAAGAGTCACCGTTTCTGAGATATAACGATTCAAAAAGTCGAAAATGGCGAAAGACTAATTTTTCGACCTTTTGATCCCCCAACATCGGATTGTTGAGGACTTTTGCCAATTTAAGTATAATTATACTCTGAACAATTTGACCAAGTGTCAGCTTCTTGAACATGTGTCTCTGGGAAACAAAAATAAATTAAATATTTATTTGTAATGGGAGTGAGGTCCTCCCATGAAAACATGTGGCAGTTATTACAATTAAAACCTTTCGCGTCCGTATGGCAGAACCTAATAATTAAATGCATTCCCAGGGGCCCTAGGGGGAAGAAAAGTTTGAAAAGGCGTTCCTTTGTAAACCGCCGCGACTGTTATTTTCCTTGAGGAAGGCAGTTCCCGGTCTTCCCACCGCTTTTCGTGTGAACCCAGTCCGTAATTATGTAACAGAATCTGCAATTAGGACCCCCCCCGGCCGAAGTCAAGTTTCCCTGCCGATGTTTCCATTCATTAGCAAATTTCTTTCTATTTCGCCTCAGCCCTTTGTCGACTCTTTTTGTTTTCCTCCTCAATCGGAATTGTTTGTTTGCCTTCGCCCTTCGCCGAGGGTTGCACTCACCCCCTTCCCAACGCAAATTCCCTTCCCGCCCACTTCGTCTTCAATCGAGAGTTGTCTTTTCCTCGCGGTGACCATCTGATAACCGAAGAGAACTCTCATTAATTAAAAGCTTACATCAGCGCAGTGAAAGTTTTCCTCAAAAGTATACATTAATATCTCCCTTTCGTTTCCTGGAAAATTTATTCGAGTAAGAAGTTTGTACAGGAAAAAAGAAAGTTTCATGACACGTCATTTTCACCTCGTTTCGTTTTCCTTTGATAATAATTTCCAGAAAATGAGATTCTCAAGAAAATTACTTTAAAAGAAAGAACAGAAATTAGAAAGAAGGGGAGGAGGGAGAGAAAAGCGGAAGAAACTGAGTCGGAAAAGCACGAGAAGCACTACATTTTATGACTTTTATTTTTATTTAAACTTGAAGCGGGCGAGATTTGAGCCTTTGAATTTAATTACAACGAGTTTTAAACAATTAATTAGCACTTTAATTTAGTGATGTTGAGCGGCGCTTTCGAAACAAATGTTCCTCAATACAACAATTTTCAGTTAAGGGAACACTTTAAGGGAATTTGTGTACGCAATAAAATTTCGTAACATTTGACGAAGTGTTTCTCTTTCTCTGCAGTCGGTTCCAATCAACAGCCGTTGATATCAGCTTTCGCTGATAAACTTTAACGAGTTAACCTTGAAAATTTTCCTCTAATGGCACTTATGCAAGGTGAACAATAATGAAACGAAACTGTAACAGTCGGCGATGAGAGGAGAGAAAAAAGCAGCCGTCGTCGTCTAAGGCTTAATTTAGTTTCTCCCTCGAATTCATTATCTCATTCGTAACTTCCAGCGTTGTAAGCGTGGAAAACTAATCGAATTACATCGTTTTAAATTTCTTATGTCTTAGCTAACTAGTTATAAGGAAGACTGTTGCGATAAGGCTATTTTAATTCAAATGAAATTTTTATAGTCGTACTTGACAATTTAAATTAACCTTGAAAAAAATATTCATTTTTGCTGCAACTCTAATTCTTATTTTCTCTAAGACGGTGGTGCCTAACCTAGGGACCGCGGGCCATTCCGGCCCGTGAAGGTGTTGCATGTGGCCCACTCTTTTATTCACTTACGTACTTGGTGATTTTAAATTCTTTCTTACGTCTCGGCAAAATTTTAAATTTACGCCTAAGCTTACACTTTGGGTTTCCCTTCTTTTTTAGATTCTGTCATTGAAGTCAAAAGGACTGCTTGCATAAATTGTTGTAAAAAGGGTAAAGCAGGAAAAGGAGGCCTTAGGCAATAGCCGTGAGAGCAGGAACGTAAAGAAAAGAAAATATAATATAATATAATAATATATAATAATTTACCCTTATCTCGCCCGAGGGCATTAAGGGATAAAGAAAAGAAAATGAGAAGAAAGAGAAAGCAGGAAATGAGAAAAAGAGAAAAGAAGAGAAAGAGAAAAAGAAAAAAGGGAAAAATGAGAGGAAAGAGAAAAAGAGGAAATGAGAAAAAGAGGAAATGAGAAAAAAGAGAAAAGGAGAAAAGGAGGGAATGAGATAAAGAAAAGAGGAGAAAATGAGGAGAAAGAGAAAAAGAGAAAAGGGGAAATGAGAAGAAAAGGAAAATTAGAAGAAAGAGAAATGAGGAAAAAGAAAAAAAGATAAAATGAGAAGAGAGTAAAAACTAATTTTAAAAATCCATATTTAATTTTTGCATACGTAATAAAGATCGAAAGAAGCGGGTAACCGAAAAGTAAAGTAAAATAAGTATATATTATGGCTCGCGAAATTACACCAAACTCAACTTTGGCCCGCACATTATCAAACGTTGGCCATCACTGCTCTAACATAATGGCGAAGTGGTCGCAATGATAATACACAGTTCTTTTACTCCATTTCTCCTTTTTCTCCTGCTCTTCCTTTCACCCTCCAAAGGAATCGGTACTTAATTCCTCAGGAATTTGATTTCCAGAAGTGAAAAAAACGGAGAATATCCGTAGAAAATAATACATATTAGACAAACACAATCAAAGAGTTGTTTTTCATATGCAAATTGCTTATTAATTAGCAGAATATATGAATTTGTGGGAATGAAAGACCGCCCTGAGACGACTGTTATAATGGCAAACAACAAACGATTCGATTCTATTATTGTCGACGCTGTTGGATACACCCTTAGCGGTAGCTAAGATCAAAGTTGTATTTAATTCAGAGAGAGATGAGGAATTATTGGCAGGAAATACACTTTGGGGACAGTAAAATTTGATTTTCAGAAGGAATTTTCCCCATCGGTCCACGAAGACATCGAAGGCATTCATTATTCAATTAAGATTTTATGAAAATTGAAAATACTGCACAATGAACAAACAGGAGGATTGTTTAAGCAAATAAAAGTTTAATATGAAAAGTAAAAGTTACAAAGAATGAGGGTGGGAAGGAAAAGTGGAGTTTCTTTTCGCTTCGTTACTTCTTCCGGAGTTTTGAAAATTAATTCAAAACGCAGAGGGGTGATGTGCCCTTCTGTCGCAGTCAACTATTTTTTAACTTCAACCCAACAACTTCCGATTATAAACAACCTACAGTTGTTCAGCAAAATCTAACAACGTTCCGAGAGTAACTATCATGTTTTTGCCTTTTTTTCGAGTGTACACTTAAATCTTGTGATTTTAAGCAACACAGGCTTTGTCCATTAAATACTCTTGAGACATTTATGAGAAAAGCAAAGAGTTATTACACACAGGGAGGGATTTCCCAACAGGAAATTTTGTGGTCCTGTCGACAGTGAGTTCTTGCAAAGCCATGGAAAGAACCGAGTACATAGCGAGAATGAACTCGGTCTGTTTGAAGTGATTCAGTGAACCGTGTGCTTTCCAATCCCATCATCGTGAAAAGGGTTTTATTCAATGCCAAATTTTCAACATGCAACCCACCGCCTCTTCGTTAATACCTTTTCTCGGTTGACATGCGGTTCACAATGTAAATGTTGCTGCCAGGACAACCTGGTTGCAAAAAATGCCCTTTCAAGCTCAATCAAAACCCGAAAATTATAAAAACCAAATCAAATGATACACAATTAACTGGAATAATATAGAATGTACATCCTCAAATGGTTAAACAAAGAAAAACAAATCGTGCACAGATATTTGGGACCACTGAAGAGAATGCAATCATATCAATTATGGTAATAATAATGAAGAGAAATCAAAATAGAAAGAAATAATGATATACACAAAATTATTTTCAATCAATAAATAAAACCCTACCGAAAGAACCGAAAAGTATTTTCATTTCTTAAAAGCTACGAGAGTATTTCTGGTGGAAGTTTTCTCTCGCAATACCTCTTTTTCTTTCACAAAAAGATGACCTTTGTCCGCTCGGTTGATTGAACTTTAATAAAATTGAAAATGTCGCACCCCATCCCTTCCGTTGAGCCCTCCGACACAAATCTTATTTTGCTCCACATAAATCTTACGAGACGGAAAATCAAATAAAAATGGAAAAGAAATGAATTTGATCAACATTATTATTGAAATCACATCAGCCGGACACCTTGGCATAAATGTTTCAGGTTGATTTGACAATAAGGGCTTACGCAGTTGCCAATGTTCGACCTTTTTCCCTCACTACGCTTTTCAGAGATTTCAAAGGTTTATATTCTCAGCATCGTATTGTTCGTCTTACAGCTAAACATCCGCAGAGATACACTCATTCCCATTTTCTGTCCACAGAAGTAATTAAAATGGCGACGCGAATGCCCATTTTTAATCCTTTGCGGTGGTATAAAATTTGTGTATGGGTATCTTTTGGTCGGAATTAATTTCTTTGGAAAGAGCAGGGATACATATACATAATATTCACTAATATTTAGTCATATTTTAACAAGAGAGAATCTCTAATTACTCATAAATACAATTTATAAAGTATTCTTTGGAATTCTACAATGTACACAACTTTTGTTTATATTAAATTTTGTTATCTTCAATTGTATTAGTTGATGAAAAGGTTTAATAGAAATTCAGGAAAAGTTTTAACTGATATAGGAATGCATACAGTATATATACAGTGCTGTGGTGGCTGAGAGCAAACATACGACCGCAAAGGGTTAAAGTTCAAAATAACTCTTTAAGAATTGATCTTAAGAAGAATATTTGTCTTCACGTCCTCTGCAGGCGGTGGTGCAGTGCAGATTTATTTTGACATTTGCGCCGATTAAACATGTCAACACACAATAAGTGGACAAAAGGTATTTTTTAGGTGCGAATTGCGAAAATGCCTGAAGTGGACGTGACAATACTGCATTAATCATTCAACCGATAAATTCATTCCACGGGTTTTGTGTAGACATTTTCCGGGTAGCACATCTGACAACTTGATAAAAATTTACACAAAACTACCTTTTTATTTATTCACTGGCGAAAAATAAAAAAAAGGCGGTATTCTTTAATGAATTCTATATAGAGCAGAGGATTTCTTAGGGTTGGATCGAAAGGCGCCCCATGTGGTCAGCAGACTAAATACTGTTACGGTGAATTAAATGAAATTCACTGATTATCAAGAATGGCACATAACTAAATTATGCAGTTTAGTGAATTTTTTCAATGCTTAAATGGATGTCCTTCTGCGGTGGAGAATATTAGAGAGTCATTTCGTCAGGAGGCCATTGTACAACAGTTCATTATTTAGTAACAATAAGAATTCCGCGTTGGCACTCAGCTTTTCTGTGGCGACAAGGGAGTGAAAACAGACGTCAACTCGGCACAGTTGAAGTGTGAGCAATGCACATTTGAGTGGGACTTTTGAGCACTGAACTACAACACACACAGCGGAGAAAATTTTCTGGTTCCTGAAATATAAAATCAAAGGCCACAAAGTGCCCATTATAAGAAAACAGATCAATACATTTAACTTTATACTTACCAATGATGAATTCTAAAAGGATAAATAAGGTTCCAATAATATTCTGAAAATAACAAATTGGAGTGAATTGGAAATGAATATTATTTGAATAATTGATCAGATTAATAATTTTATGGATATCAGAATAAAAGGAAAGCCACACGAAAGATAAAAAATGAACATCAGAGGGAAAAACTAATGCAGAAAAGAGGGGAAGAGTGGAGAAGGAAAAAACCGAGTGGAAGTCACTGCTCTGAAAGTTTAAAGTACAGGGAAATTCTAGCTGCAGGGAATTTTCAGATGCAGGGAAATATTAGGACAAGGATAATCCTAGGACAGGGAAAATTTGAATTTATTTCCTTTGCTGTACACCAATATTACACATTGTATTGCGCTGAAAAGGAAAACTGCAGGTATTCATGGCTTACTTATGCTTAAAAGGTTTCTAAAAATAAATTTTTATTGAGAAAGTCTCCAAAAATTGGTCCCTTTGAAGTGATATATAAAATAGTAACTGATATTATCGGTAAATTGAGGACTCAAATACCATAAAAGTGATATAAATTCTAAAACGAATGTTTTTTTGCTTTCATCTAATAATGCCATATTAACCCTTTGCGGTCGAATGTCTGCTCTCAACCATTACAGCAAGGAACTATACGAATCTTATACTGTATGCATTCCTGTATACCTAAAAAACCTTATCGTTATATTATTTAACCCATAATATAAACAAATATAAAACAAAATATACAATAATAATAAATTTGTAGCATTAAAATAGCAAAATATACAAAACATAACATACTTTTAGTCTTATGATTTTTCTTATATTCTCTTACTTAGTTCTATTATTATTAAAATAAACTCTTTGTTTCTTCTGCTATTTAATTAATATTATATTTATAATTGTTGTTGACATTGTTTCATTACAAACACATTACAAACAAAAGTTGTGTACATTGTATAATTTCAAAGAATATTTTCTAAATTGTATTTATCAGTAATTAGAGATTCTCTCTTGTTAAAATATGACTAAATATTACTGAATATTATGTATATGTATCCCTGCTCTTTCCAAAGAAATTAATTCCGACCAATAGATACCCATACACAAATTTCATACCTCCGCAAAGGGTTAATAATACTAATATTATACTATTATATTGGGCATTCCTATGATTCTTTGGTAATCGCCCATTTTTATTAGAGGCGCCTGCTATTGCAAAACTCAACCAAATGCGAGTCAGAGTAAATAAAGACATAAAATGAGGGCAGAGGATTTTGTCTCAGAGTGACGTATTCTTCTTTGTCGGAAATTCGACGCAACCCACTGATATTCCAAGCACTCATTCACAGCTCGAGGGGTTTTTCAACTGGAACGAATTTTTTCTTTGAATTTTTCTCACTTTGGGGTTGTAATTACATTTTTTTCTTTCCCTCCCTTGACTCGATGTCTTGTTTTTGATCAGCTTCTCATGTGATTTCTGTCAGTGTGACCTTGTTACTTCTTATTATTATGAATTGGAGAAAATTTCACGGCGAACCGAAGATGCCATTCCGACTTGCCGCCGACTCTCCCCTTCAATCGGGGGTTAATATTATGATTTTTTAACCCGCATTTGGGCAAAACCCTTGGAAATGTTCACTCCAGTCCTCATCGATCAGCTGCTGGAGAAAATCCGAAGGGTAATCTCAGATGTTATTGTAACAGTAATGTACCATAACGTGGGGCGTGTCGGCACTTCTCGCCAAGTTTACACTTGATGAATGGCTTACAACCTCCTGCCCTTTCCCCCAAACCTCATTTCACGGCTAAACAAGCACTTCACCAATTTTTCTTTCTTTTATTTATCATTATAATACCCCTTCCTCTCGATGTGCGCCCCCCCCTCCCCCACTTGAGCCTTCTTTCTTATCGTGAAGCTGCATCTCGAAGATAAAAGCGTTATATATTTGCAGGAATATAAAAGAAAGAAAAGCCTTACGAATAATATTAAAGGTCGAAAGAAAGAATATGAATACGGGTTTAAAAGAAAAGGAAAAGGATTATGGAAAATCATTTTGTGGAAAAAATCAAAATAAAAGAGAGGGAAAAAAGTGTATTTTGAACGGAAGAAAAATGTTTAACTCTCCATAAGACCGTTTTACTCCCAAAAAGGGTTGGCATGGAAAAGTACAATCTAAAAATTGAATTCCTGATAAGCATGAGGCAAAAATTTGAAAATTTTCCATGAAAACTTCTTTTTTTAATTCTCCAGTCCTCCTGGAACATTTGGAATAAGTTCGGAACTGACAGTCGTAACACACAGTCATAAAAAAAAGGCGGGCATTTCGAATAATTCATTTTCATAATCAAATTTTAATGAAAAAGTCAGCGAATCATGGTCAGCATATTTATTTGGAAATTATAAGTCAGCAAAACGTAACCGACCGTAACGGGGGCGTTTCATTATTCACAATCTTAATGGCGTTTACATGAATTGCTCGCTTTAAAATTAATTTCCTCACGTCATTATAAATACTACTCTGAATTGCAGAAACCCCTGAATTTATTGCGGCAAAGCTCGACACGCCATGGGGAACCCCAGCCGGCCCTCCCCTCCCCCGGGCACCCCCACAACCCCCCCCCCCCCCCAACCCTCGCATGCCCTTCTGTTCACCCCGAAAGGTGTTCTTCTGAGATGTTTGCTAAAATAAAAATTTCGAGAGGTAGCTCCACACAAGAGCGAAGACAACCCTAAACGGTGTTAAAGGTCAATTTTTGTTATAAATTACTCCGTGTCATTGCTTTGTGTTCCCTCTTGTAATGGAAATACTCATTTAACAAATAACTTGACAATGGAATAAACTCTCCTATTTTTCTGCTTCTGTTCGGAGCTCTTTTTCAAAGAGGTGTTCAGTTCTTCATTCTTTTGCGAGGAGAATTCAAAGGGACCGAAATTAATTCATCTCTACTTGTATATTTACAATAATATTCCAAACATTTATTGTCGTTTCAGCTTTGACATTTTTTTGTAAGAAATCGTTCAATTTAGGAAGATTTTGCACTGCACTTCTGAATATCAAAGGAAACAGATGCGAACGAAAATGTTATTCTTCACAGTTTTGGTTATTCTCCAGAATATAAATGAAGTGTTTTATAAAAGTTGAAAATTCAATATTGAAATATATATAAAATAAAGATATTTATACTTTTTTTGTTATCAGAATAAATCTTAGTTGTATTTCCCACTCATCCGTATTCCCGTTTTCGATACAGTATGTACGAAAGATAACTCAGTTATTTATCAAAAGAATGCGGGAATTAGGTACAGTGGAAATTGTCATTCGGAATAAAGGTTCAACAGATTCGCAGGTGCATACGGTAAAGTCTTGACAAAGAGATCCAGTGTTCTTGTCGGTAAAATGTCTGTGTATGTGTGTATTATTCGAAACTGGAGTGAAAAAATTGCCTTTTATGACTCTCCGTCTTTTTTTTGACTTTTGAAACCGCAGGAGTTCCTATTGAAATCGGATGACTTTTAAATCTGAGTGTTAAGCAAAGAAATCGAATTCAGAGTCGTCTCTTTGAGAGGAACACATAAAACGTGAACATCTATAAACATCTTTGTTGGAGTGAGACTCGTTGAAATAAATTAGCTTCTGTAACCCATTGTAGAGGTTCGCCTGAAAGGACACCGAATGTCCTTTTTTTCCCATGAAATTCTTCTTTTTCGGATGAGAGCATCCGGCACGAGGCTGGACACAACATTTTCCGAAAATAAATAAATAAAAAAACTTTATTTGAATAATCCGAGTTCAGGTTAACTCCACGCCTTTCTCCGGCCTCAAGTCCCGCCTCTTTTCCACGAATGAAAGCGTCTCTTGGACGCACACATGTCATCTTCGTTTGAACCTTTTAAATCGGATTAAAACATTTCCTCCTGATTTAATTAACTTTGTTGACGAATGAAATGGTTGACCGCAAATCTCTCGAAACGTTGTTTAATTAGTGAAACGTTTTTGTACCTCACTGCAATTTGAATTACGGATTAACGCGAGAAAACTGAGATTCTAAACTTTTCGACAACAGCCTTCTGATGTTGTCCAGAGAATAATTAATTCTTACGTGAGGACGATCTTACCCTCAGGTTTGCCAACCTCCCTCGGTTTTTGGCGGGAACTTTGGCCCAACGTCGTTTTAATCTTAACCCTTTACCGGTAAAGTGTGGGTGTTTTAGAGAAAGCCAAGTAATTTCACCGAAAGCGAGTCCCCTTTTTTATTCAACCCTCTCATCAACCCTTATTTCATTATATTTCTCGAGCATACATCGCTTACCGAGTGAGCAAGCGGCAATTAGGAAAAATGAATATAAAGGGTAAAAAAATTTGAAACTTCATCATCATATTATTGACGTAGAAATTCTTGGGAATTTCTCCCTCTTCGCCTCCCTTAAGGGATATGAATGAGAATCCGATTGAGTAAGCTTTCTACCGAATTCTCAGAGGCTTCCTTTTAGTTTGAAAGAATTCTTTCGAGAGGCGCTGTAATCGAAAAAATTTCAACGTTATCTGTTTTTTCCCTTCCACGGATTAAAATTTAGAAAATTTGCAATGAGGAAGAGTTTCGGTAGATATTTTCAATTATCCTCTCCTTACAAATCATTATACTTAACCCATTTAAGTTTAATAAAATAATGTTGACACCCAACCGAACTGATATAAGTTATTTAGATAAAAAAAATAACTTTTCTTAATCCCACAAAACTTAAAAAGCAGACAATATACATATCAGTCTATTTAATAATATATATAAAAACACTGACTTTTTCGCATATTAATAATTATATTATCATTGGAAAGACTGAAAAATATTAGTTACAAAAGTAAATAATATAAACTAACATTTGCAAAATGAGATCAAAACAATATTTATGTATGTATTTATTAAATGAAATTTATATTGTCATATTGGAAGAAATTAATAATCGCAGAGGAAAATTTACGCACTGTTAAAAAATAAAAATTTGAGAAAGATGAGGAGAGAAGAAGAAGAAGAGAAGAATGAAGGGGCTAAATTTTAGAAAAACCGAAGATAAAAATGACATAAGCTGTTATGCACGACTGAATGAGTAGTTTCCCTTGTGTCAAGTCAAATTGGAACTCTAGGGGAGAAAGGTGGGGTTGATTTCCATTTAACTTTTTGCTGGGACACAACCCCTTATTTCTGGCGTTGTTTTTAGAAGTTAACGTCGGCAGTTGGACATAAATGGATTACTCAAATGGCTCTCGAAACCTCTTTTGGTAAAAGTTATATGGAAGCTTAAACTGAAAGTAGAAAAATCGGAATATAAAAAAGTGTTTTTTTATATAGAAATATCTTTTGTTATTTTGTGCCATTTTTGGAATTTTTCAGGAGAAGACAAAATACTATAACTTGTAATGAGTGAATCAAAATGTAAAAATTAGAATACTTTCAGTTTTTAAAACTTTTAAAATACAAAATCGACAAATAAAACTTCAAATTTAAAATATGTTCAGTTCATACAACAAAAAAATTCTACAGTACTTGTTTTTCAATTGTTGTTCCTTAATAACCAAATACCAGGTATAATTTCGCTCATTTTCGTCAAATAAAAAATCTTAGAGGAAATAATATTTGAGAAAGTGAAACTTCAGAATGGGAGTCAAGCTCCTGATATGAAAATTGAATTGATGGGTTTAAAAAGCACCCCTAGCGGTTAAACTCAAAACTAAATCCGCCATTTCCTACAACGCCCTCTTTCTACCCTTCCAGACGAATAAGCATTTAGTTTCCCGAAAGATTTTTCTTAGAAAATCCACTCATCGAATAAAATAACCTTCTCGTTAAGTTTACTTAAGATAAAAAACGCAGAGAAAGGTTGAAAAGGTTTTGAGACAGGGAACAACACGAAAACTAAATGGTGAGCGGGGTCTTCTTAGAATGCGGAGAGGCATAGGATCAATGCGTTCCATCCCCACTCTGTTTATCTCCGTGCTCGTGTTATTCTTATTTCTGATTGGTCGATGCACAGTTGATTCGCGGTAATGATTGGTCGAAAATAATAACAATGTAAAACGGTTATAACATCCGTTAAAACTTGTCAATTGCTATTTTCCCTTGAAATAAGTAATTTCAAAAGCATTTTTCAAATAATTTTTACTGCTCGTAATCATTTAATTTTTAGTTTTACCAGTTCATTGATGAAATCTCAATTATAATTGTGCATTTTTCAGAATTAATATAATTTTGAATCTTTTGGGAAAATCAAAATTAAGGGATTTTCTTATTTACTAAAATTATGGAGTCTAAACTGTCAGTTGTCATTTATCAATTAAAATATTGACCAATACAATTTGTAAATCACTTAAATCTGTGTTTTTATTCAATTTATTTTACCATTCATTCATCCATTCATTCTCTATACCTTTAAGAACTTTTATGATGATTGAATTGGTGTATGATGAACTGAATGATTGGAAATGATATAACCTTTAAATTCTGAAGCAAAATCTGAAAAAAATAATAACACCTAAGTTAGAGGATAACTGTTTTTAAAAAATTCAGATCATTATCATATAATTATAATTTCAATAAATAATTGTTAGGTTTATGTATTATTTCTTAATTATTTAATAATCTTTTTAAATTACAATTTTAATTGGTTTTTATTTATTTTCTTAATTTTTTTATTAATAAATAAAAAACAATGAGGTGTAAAATGTTGACCGAAAGAGTCTTCGAAAAATCATAAAATGGTTCCTCCAGTCTTCCCAATATTCATACTGTTAATTATAACACTCCAATATTAAGTAGAAAAGCAAACTCTAAAGAAAGCGGCCAATTCAACAATTGCTTATTTTGCGTTGGTAATAATCGTGATTTTTCTTGGTCCCGATAAAGTTAAAAGAGCGCCCATGTTTAGCCAATGAGAGGAGAGTCAGAAAAGGAAGGGAAAATAATTCACTTTAATAATGAATAGGAAAAGGGGGGGAAATATAGGGGAAAGGAGGGGAGGCAAAGAGTGTTTCCATCCCATTCCTGTTGGTAACTCTCTCAGTTTGAACCGTGGCATGATATCGGTTACCCAAACTGAGGTCTTCAATTCAATTAAAAAATCACTGTTTTGTTTTCTTTCGCATTTATGTTCGTATTTTGTTAACGGTTGTTGTGGTGAGCGGCTTTTACGGTTTAATGTCTTTCAAAGTGCGAATCAAATATTTGGATAAAGTAGTTTCTTTGGCTGTTGTTTTGCCTGTTTGTAGAGATTTGCTTCAGATATTTTAGGATTGATCCTTTCCGTCGCTTGTAAGTCAAACATGGTTTACTTTTTTTTTAGACAACATTCAAACAATACTTAGTTTTTAGGGTATTAAATAAAATTCAATGGCTTATTATTGACGGAATATTTTGATTGCTCATCCAAATGTGTAGTTTCTTTGTTAATTAATTTTTTCTGTTTTGATTGTGGAAAAAATTTAAAATTTATGAGTACGATTTTAATTTCAGTAAATATTTTCACAAAGGGAAATTTTATGATAATTTCTTTTTGATGTTTATTTATCTATGGTGAAATGATAAAGACAAATGTATGAATAAATCAAAAAGCTTCCCGTGAATGGGTCATAATAGAATCAAATTTTGAAAAAATTACACTTTAATGTAATGTCTCATAATTTATATGTTGTACAGCGTTTTAAGGACTGTAAAATTATTTAAATTTTAAATCACATAAACCAGTGATGCCCAGTCTACGGCCTGCAGGCCATATCTGGCCCGTGAAGGTGTTGCATGTGGCCCACATATTCACATATGTATTTGGTGATTTTAGTCCATTTTAATTTATTGTTAGTGATAAATAAAATAAACATCGAATTGTTTTAATTCTTTCTTACCTTTCAGCAAATAGACTAATATTAAAATCCATATTTAATTTTCGCACACGTTATGGCCCGCCAAATTACACCAAACTCATATTTAGTCCGCATATTATCAAAGGTTGGCCATCACTGACATAAACAGTTTCACTTTCGTCTGTGAAGTCCTCCTGTATTCAGACACAGGCAAATCTCATACAAATTTTCGTCTCCTTTACCTGATAATACCTCTGTGAAGTACTGTCAATGGACCTAAAGTATCTTATAGGTTCATTCAGGCACTGCGCCGATGGATAAATGTCCGCAAAACCCCTTTCTTCTGAATTTCTTGCCTCCATAAGTTGAAAACTTCACTTCACAGGAGTTTTATGAATATCAGTTCATTTGTCCAAAAGGAGTGTCAACAGTATCCAATATATAACGGAAAAAGTAAAGCAGAATCAAAACTACAAAGGTGGTGGAAAAACCGTTGCCAAATATTTCTACTGTAGGCAAAGAGATATTAGCACAAATACAGGAAAACAAAGCGAAGGTTAGATATAGCTGAATAAGGTTCTTAAGGAAGCAAAACGGATAAATTTCTCAAGGTGTATAAAATCCCCAAGTAAATAAACATTTGGCGACTGTAAATGCAGTGTCTTCGAATGCCGGAAATAAATTACAGATGAGGAAGAGAAAGGACCGCGAACAGTCTGTCAGAAGATTAAATGCATCCTACTGAAAAAGAAAGTCTGGTGTAAGCAAAATTGAAATTTTATAACACCAGGGCGATATTAAAAAATAAGATGAAGCTTTTCTTAAATCCATGACATTGTTGAAAATCTGCGGTCGGCTAAAATTTTTTAATTATTATTTATTATATACGGGGTGTTATTATATTATCATAATATGATGGGGGTTTTAAAGAGTGAAATGATACGTAATATATATGGAAATAAGATAAACCACAAATGAATAAAATAAAATATTTGAAACCTTCAAAATTAACATAAAAAATACTATTTTTCCTGAATATTTAACGCAATAAGTGATATCATTACAACATTTCGATTGCACAGTTTAATAAGAAATTTTATGAAAAATTCAATTATGAATTGAATTATAATTTCAATTAAATGGGTTAATGCAGTGATGCCCAACCTTTCAGAAAATGGGAGCCAAACTTGAGTTTGGTGTAATTTTGCGGGCCACAAAATAAAATTAGTCTATTTGCCGAAAGGTAAGAAAGAATTTAATAATAATATAATAATATATTTTCCCTATTTCGAATAAAAGCATTAGAGGACAAATTATACAATTACATTGAGACACTGTTTCAAAATACAACCCAAAACACAAATTTCTGAGGGAATCATACATATTTTTTATCGGTTAAAAATAGTGCTGTAATTTTTATACAATTTTAATACTAAAATATTTTAATGTTTTTTAATGTTGAAACGTATAAAAATGACATTAATAACTTGAAAGTAAAAAAAATAAATGAATAGAAATTAAATAACGCACGGGCCACATTCAACACCTTCACGGGCCGTAGGTTGGTCATCACTGGGTTAATGCATTTTAAAATATTATGGTTAACTATATAAACAGGACTAAATAAAAATAAATTCCTAATTAGTTGTTAAACCGGTAACAGCGGTATTTATAGTAAATATTTTTTATATTTTGAATAAAATTTATGTAATATTTATAAATAGTTTTTTGACATCCCGAATAATAATTTAAGTAGTTTTACATTCACATATAATTATTGCTGTATTACATTCTGTTACTTTGTATTTATACAGTCGGTTTATTAAGGTGGTTGTAATATAATATTATGTGATAATCACTGGTTATTCACTTCTTAATATGAATTGTTTTTTTTAGATTTTAAATAAATATCAGAAGTTAATTAACAAAACAAATTAAATGCTTCCAATTAACAAAACAAAAAACCAAAAAATTGGTGAATGAATATCCAGAAAATAATTTGAATTTTTTGACTGCTCTGTGAATTAATAATAAAATTTTCTAAACATCGGGTAGTGTATAGTTGTCAGTTCTCTGAAATAATATTAAAATTATTGCACTCAATTGTAATATTGAATATATAATTTCTGCGTTATGAAAATTGGCCGTTTATACATCAAATTTGGTACGTAAAGAAAAAATGGCTTTCTCGCGGAATCCGGCGGTATATATTTCAAGAATAAGTGCTTCTTTCGGGCATTTAAGCACTAAAATCTGTTGGACGTGTATCATCAAAGCATTATTTACTAATTTGTGTACAGTCCAATGAAGAAGCCATGTTATTACGCAATAATTGCTTCCATTGCATAGAGTTAACACCTGAAGTGGCAGAAAAGCTGTAAATATGAGTTGAAAAGCGAAACAGTTGGATTTTTAAATGAGAGTTAATGACATGAAAGAGTTTAAAAGAACATTTGTTTAAACAATTAGAAAAACAATTAATGTATCTCGCGACTAACAGTAACTGGGGTGATGACAGAGGGATTTCAAGACGAGTCATATTTGTTTTCTTTTTTTTTTCAACGCATTGTCGCTCTCTCGGTCATTTTAAAAAAATTTTTGGTTGAATAGGCATTGATTATAATCGATCAACGTCCGCCGCAATCGAATGAGTAATAAAAAAAGACCTCCCGGTAGAATGAAAAAACTCCTCTTTCATGTGAACAACTTTTCGGAGATTCACTTTGACACCAATTAACTCATGTTAAACTCTTTTCTAAGGGAAAACATCTCTTTTCAGGCTGAATGATACAAGGAATTTTGGGGCCTGCGCCCCCAGTGTCCCTACTGCCCGCCCAACAACTCGGATCAGCTGCTTCTCCATGGCCCACCGGAATCACAGCTCCAGATGACATGCCTCATAAAGGTAATTTCTTCCTGAAATCGTTGTTTTCCTGCACCTTGGTTGGGGGTTGCCTTGCCCTTTATCAAAGCACACGCATAATCGTTTTAGAAGACTAACCCGAGTGGAAAATTTTCACTCAACCAAATTCTTGTTTTCTAAAAGTAAGCTTGTTTATTGCTATGACAAATTTTTTAAGCTGAACTTCCACCTGACCGAAACGAGGACTGAACTTCCTTTGGGAGCTTTTCACAGCAGATCACTGAAATAAATCTTTTAAAAGCTTTCCTCGATTCTCTTCATTTCGAGCTTTCTTTTATCAGTCCTTTACTATTTAATTCCTTTAATATTTTTAGATTTGTTTTTAACCCTTTGCGGTCGGGTGTCTACTCTCAGCTAATACAGCAAGGAACTGTACGAATATATACTAATCTTATACTGTATACATTCCTATATCAGTTTAACCCTTTGCGGTGGTCTCTGCCACAAAAGCCTTTTTACCGTTCCGGTTATATGTCTACTCTCAGCCACACTAGCAAGGAACTATACGAATATATACGAATCTTATACTGTATGCATTCCTATATCAGTTTAAACTTTTCCTGAGGAAACCTCAATATGATGCTCCATCGATTGAAGATAACAAAATTTAATCTAAACAAAATTTGTGTACATTTTAGAATTCCAAAGAATACTTTCTAAATTGTATTTATCAGTAATTAGACATTCTCTCTTCTTAAAATATAATTAAATATTACTGAGTATTACAGAATATTATGTATATGTATCTCTGCTCTTTCCAAAGAAATTAATTCCGACCAATATATACCCATCCCCAAATTTTATACAACCGGAAAGGGTTAAATTTCTGTTAAAAAAGTTATAAATGAATGATTATTGCTTCTTAAATGCCCGTGTTTTCACTTCTTTAATGAACTCGGCCGATGTTCTCGTTTTTTTGTCTTCACTCCTTTTGACATTTAATCAACGGCTGAGAGTAATAATTTGGTAAAAAGAGTGAGCCGCAAAAAACCAATTAAGATCCAAAATCTATCTCGCCGCCGACGTGAACAATGAAGAGGAAACTTTTTTGTCACCGCTGTGTATTGAAAAGGAAAAGCAGAAGTAAAAGGGGATTGGCAAAAGGGGTAAATAATTCCGATATGACGCCACGAATTGAATATATTTCCACCCTTCCTTATTATCTATCTCGTTCTCTCATACTTAGCTTTCGAGAGTGTAATAATTACACTGTCATCTAGTTTCGACTGCCTTTTTCTTTTTCTCCTCGCATTCGATGTTTAACTTTTAAAGAGTTGTTTTCCCTGAGGACGCTAAACTTCATTATGAATGTTTATCGCACCTCTCATTTTTCTTTTGCAACACTTTTCCTCGTGTTTTTTTCTTTCTCCCTCGAGTGGTCTGGGGAATTTAGTGGAAAATTAAAAATAACAAATTAACCAACGATTTAAAACTTCGTATATCTTATTTTTCGTCTTTAACTGTTATAATGTTCACACGTTCTGAGGGAGACTTCGATTCAGTGTGTAAAAAAATGTTACAAGGACTGCGAAAATGATTTGCCAATTATATACTTTCACTAACCGAGAACAACTGATTGTAGAAAGAAAATGCAAGATTACCAAACATACTATTATTTAACAAAATTTGAATTTAAATCTGTGAAAAGTAACGGTTACAGACACCACTAAATTTTTAATGTTTGTTAAATTTTTCAAATAAATCAAACAATCATTCATCGATAAATCCCAATCGCTACAAATCAAACTAAGGAGACATATGAGTTCCCACCTAAATACAATCAACGGAGGAAACTTTGGTGAATCCCCCTCAGGAAATAGAAAACTGCAGAAAATGTCCTTATCGAAGCTTATTACCAGTAAACTGTTGACTGATTGAAAAGAAGTAACAACCGATGCATTGTATAAGGTTGAGTAAAAGAAAGCAGCACGTGCCTTTACGTGCTCAGTGTCACGTGACTCTCTGACAGTTTTTCAGTATCAGTCATCTGGATGTGGTTAATGGAGCATGTCTCAATTGTCCTCCATGCTATCTCTCGGGACTGCTTTTTTACACATACTCATTTCTTTTTTTCACCCTCGAAATTCATTCGGGAAAAAGATTTACATTTGCGGGGATAAATGTAATAATATAATGAGGGACCAATTAACGATTTTATTATATTATATAAAAAGCGGATGAAATATTAGAAGAGTTTCAGTATAAGGCGAGAAATTGCACAGATAAACACTATGATAATATACAATCATAATTAACACAAAATGGCGTTCAAACAACAAAGATAGAAAAAAAAGAATGGAGAAGTAGAAATAGATGAGAAGGTTAAAATTAAGAGCAGTAAAAGCTAAAAAGAGTAGAAAAATAAAAAGGAGCTCTCTTAAGAGTTGCTTTTTCAGTGCCGCCATTTGGTAATTTTTTCGTCGTCGATTATCGCGCAGAAATTTCGGGAAACGATTGCGAAAAAGCACTTTTCCCGCGAGAAATCGTTTCCGTTGTAAAATATTTCCCTTCGGATCTTTGTTTTTCCCCACCCCCTTATCTCTGAGATGACAATTCAAGATAAGGTCCCTTTAAAAAAATTCAAAGGTTTGATACCATCTAAATTTGTTGGCAACGGCTTAAAAAAAAAAGAATTTTTCCCCCGTAGGAGCATTATCATCCCCCTCGCAATTCCATTTGGGTCAATTGAGCCGAGCCTCAGGGGGATGATTTCACGCACTCCACATAATCGCGCACCCTTTGAACCGTAATTAGACATATATTTGTAAGAAGTCTTTTGTTACCTGAGTGCTCAACAACTGTCAAAATACAAACCAGGTTGGGTGATTGATAAAACACCCACTTAAAATCGCTTTCCTCCCCTTTTCTTTGTCCCCGTTCAAAAGCTCGAGAGATATTAAAAAGTGGCGGAGGAGATTCTACAAGAAAAAGATATTACTTGAAGGTTCGCCGACCCTTCACACTTGAGTTCTTTGCCATGCTGTGAAGATTGAAAAGCAACCTGCAGCGACAGCAGGAGAGCCTTCGGTCTCTTCAGTGGGGCTCAACGACAATGGGGATCTGTTATTTGTATGTTTTCTTTGCTTTTATTTTCAAACACCGAAACCATATGTTGAGGACCTCTTACATAACGGATCTTTTCTTTGTAAACCTTTAAAAGTGTTCTGCTTTAAAAGATAAAAATCATTTTCTTATCAACTTCCATTGTGCTTACAAAAAGGAAACTATCAGTAGTAAAATAACTATTAACGTGACATAAGAAGCAAATTGTGGAATTTTTTTTTAAACAATCTGAAAATGTAAATTTTATTAGACTTCGTGGGAGGAAAAAAACTAAAGAAACTATTACCTGTTATTGCTATTTCTTTTTTCCCGATTTAGTAAAACAATCGCCCCTCTTTTTACTGTTCTCTTTCTTCCGTTTTACTCTTTCCTCCTGTTGTCTAAGGCAGTGATGCCCAACCAACGGACCGCGGGACATATCCGGCCCGTGAAGGTGTTGCATGTGGTCCGCTCTTTTATTCCTATATTCACATACGTATTTGATTATTTCAGTCCATTTTAATTTTTAAATAAAGGGTTATGACTGTACGCTAATATTAGTATAACTTCAATTTGAAATTCTTTCTTACCTTTCGGCAAAAATTTTAATTTACGCTTATGTTTTCGAATCCATTCGAATTCCATTAAACAATTTGGGTTTCCCTTCTTTTTTAGATTCTGTTATAGAACTCAAAAGGACTGTTTGCATAAAATGTTGTTGCATAAAAAGGAGGCAAAGGCAATAGCTGTGAGAGCAGGAACGTAGAGAAAAGAAGAAAATGAGAAGAAAGAGAAAAGGGGAAAATGAGAAAAACAAAAGAGGAGAAAATGAGGAGAAAGAGAAAATGAGGAGAAAGAGAAAATGAGGAGAAAGAGAAAATGAGGAGAAAGAGAAAATGAGGAGAAAGAGAAAATGAGGAGAAAGAGAAAATGAGGAGAAAGAGAAAATGAGGAGAAAGAGAAAATGAGGAGAAAGAGAAAATGAGGAGAAAGAGAAAATGAGGAGAATGAGAAGATGAAAAGAAAGAGAAAAGTAGAAAAAAATAAAACGAGAAAAGGGGAAAATGAGAAAAAGAAAAGAGGAGAAAATGAGGAGAAAGAGAAAATGAAAAGAAAGAGAAAATGAGAAGAGAGTAAAAACTAATTTAAAAAATCCATATTTAATTTTCTTAAACGTTGTGGCCCGCGAAATTACACCAAACTCAACTTTGGCCCGCACATTATCAAAGGTTGGCCATCACTGGTCTAAGGGAACAGCTGCACTGAACACCAGGCAGAGAGCAGACATTTAGAATTCCTCAGAATTACATTTTGGAACTCTGCAGTAAATGCAGGGTATCATTACTGACAGCCGATAATTCACCTAATCTGCAGCACTGCTTCTAAAACTACTTAACTCTTGAAATATATCCTGGAAAAAGCACAAATACAACCCAAATTAAATTTAAACATTAATTTAAATTGCAGTAAGTAAATTATACAAAGGGTTCGGTTATTTACGTTGGAAAACTGCTTTCGGTAGTCTTTTGCTTTCAATTCATTTAATTTATCCGTCTGAGCTCTTTCTCAGTTATATATTTTTATCACCTTTAATTTCAACTCTTCTCGTTAATGATATCAGTGTTTGGTCCTTTAGAATTACTATTTTCCGCCAATTTTGAGTCTGAATGCTTTATCGAGCAAAATCTCGCACTCAAGGACCTTCACTCTGTACTGATTTTCCAATAAAGCGGAAGCACAAAGGATGGGGGATCCAAAAAGAACAAAAAAACAGAAAAAAATTTCCCATTTTTAATTTTCTTGCTTTTTTCTTTTTTTTCTGAAAAGCTACCTCCTACCTTTTTACATCCTTTCTTCTCCAACGTTTGCGGTGCAATTTTATTTATCGACCATAAAATTCCCTCTTCTCCCAAACCCCCCCCCCCTCCCCTCGCATCCTCCCCTCCCAGTGTTCTTTACAAACCGAGGAAAGACGGTTTTGTGCAGTACACTTCTTGTTACAGTTTCACAATGAAGCCGAAATTTGTTGTTGAACAATGCTGGCCATTTTGGTCGGCGATCCTTAATGGAATTACATGTTTTCGTCATTATGGTGCTGTCACTCAGTTTGAGCTCCTGCAAATATTTGTAATAAATAATTTTCAATAATATATTTCTATCGGGTGTTTCTGAATGAGTTTTCATTTGTTTGCTGCGAACAAAGTGATTGCGAGTATTTGAGGCGGCTCTTCTTTTTCTGCCGGTTTTTATAAACGAAGTTTCCGCAATTTCAGTTGCAGTCGGGTTTTCTTGAATATGTAAAGACTGTGGAAAGACTTTTTGGGGATTAAAATGTGAAAAAATTACTGTTTTTATTAATTAAACGGTTTTTTAACTTGGTTTTCGTCTCTCTGTCTGTCTGTCCGTCCGTCTGTCTCTGCCTGTCTCTCTTTCTTTCTGTCTGTCCGTCTGCTTTCTGTCTTTATGTCTCTCTGTCTGTCTGTTTTTCTGCCTTTCTGTCTGTCTGTTTTTCCTTCTGTCCTTCTGCCTTTATGTCTTTCTGTTTTTCTATCTGTCTGTCTGTCTGTCTGTCGGCAAAGACCGAGAATCAAGACTTTGAGGCGAAATTTGACCCGTTTCCCTCAGACCGATTTCTTTCAAATTTTGCACACACTTTCGTTTTGGTTGACAATTCAAATTTATGCAATTATTTTTTAAATTAGTGCTCAGATAAAAATAAAAAAAAATAAAGAAAATTCCCAAAGCCTAATTATTAATTAATGTATTTTTTTATTATTGCATGTTTAATTTAATTAATAATGTTAATTATTACGTTCTGCAAAATGTACAATTTTTATACTGTATAACGCCCCACGGTTTTATAAACAAAAAATTGATCACAAATTATTTTTTTAATTTTTACTGCACTTGAAATAAAACCGTTTAACTTTAAAAATATTTTTTTAATTTTTTTTATTTGAAGGACAAACGCTTTTTTAAATTAAAGCCTATTTTAAAACGAAAATATTAAAAATATATTTATAAATCCTCTCCAGGAGAATGACAAATATTTTTCATGTATCACTTGATTGGTGAACCGAAGACCAATTCAGAATTTGAAGTGTTCGGCAACCTTTGGGCGTTTTTTTTTTATGTGAGTTCTCATGAAAATGTGACATTTTTGAAATTCATTAGAAAAAAGTTTTTTTGGAGGGAAACTGGGCTGTATAAAAAAAAGTGGGCGGCCACCGAAAATAATTTTATCAAAGAAAACTTGAATGAACAAAGAAAAGATAAATAGAATTCGGAACTTTTTATACCGGGGTGATACTTTTTCATATATTTTGGCGATTTCTTTGGTGCGCTAATAGCCGTATCAACAGACAGACCTTTCCAACATGAAAAGGTTCGTAGGCGGATTTCAACTTCATATTTTACAGATCCTTCAATAGAATTTTTTTCTTTCGCCTTGCGGACACCTGTTATTTCAATACCTATTTTCCAATGGTATTTTTCTCTTAAAAACATGTGTCGTCCGGGCGAAGAGTGTGCTTGAGTTGAGTCGCAATTCATTTTTAAATAAATCACATTCCGCCGGCTCTGAATGAGGGGGTTGTCCTCAATCAGACCACAAAGCTTTAACCCTTAGGGGTCGTATGTCTACTCTCAGCCACCACACAAGTATCTTATACTGTATGCATTCCTATATCAGTTTATACTTCTCCTCAATTTCTATTAAACCTTTTCATCAACTGATACAATTGGAGATAACGAAATTTCATCTAAACATATCACTAGATGTCTATATATATCTAAAAGATATCTAAGGTATATCTAAAAATTCTCAAAAGAATTACTGAATGTTGTTTATCCATTGTAAACTTTCGTATTATGTATCACTGCTCTTTCGACGGAAATTAATTCCGACCAATAGATACACATCCCCAAATTTTATACTACCGCAAAGGGTTAATTTAAGGATTGTCTTCCCCAGAAGGACACAAAGTCAGCATGATTCTTTAAAATCCTCCTCCTGAATTTTGAAAATAATCGAAAGGATCAGCTGAGAGTTAAAATACAACATTTAAAATTAAAAAATAACCCTTAGCGGTCGTATGTCTGTTCTCAGCCACCACAGCAAGGAACTTATACTGTATAACAACGAATCTTATACTGTATGCATTCCTATATCAGTTTAAACTTTTCATCAATTTCTATTAAACCTTTTCATCAACTAATACAATTGGAGATAACAAATTTAATCTAAACAAAAGTTGTGTACATTGTATAATTCCAAAGAATATTTTTAAATTGTATTTATGAGTAATTAGAGATTGTCTCTTGTTAAAATATGACTAAATATTACTGAATATTATGTATATGTATCCCTGCTCTTTCCAAACAAATTAATTCCGACCAATAGATACCCATACACAAATTTTATACCACCGCAAAGGGTTAAAATTTCTTAAATTCACAAACCTTTTGTTTTATTATAAAATAGGTACGAATTCCTCGGGAAATAATTAACATCTCAAATTAATTTATTAAAAAATTAATTAAACTGCTTTCAAGCAAGAAATATGAGCGCATTCATGATAATATCACCAAGAAAACCGGAAACAGGCATGTACATCTATTTTTTCATGATTTCCCATAGGTCATATACAGGTGGGTGGCATTTAAATTAGGATGAAGTGTTCTGCTTGAGAAAACCCGAAAGGAAAATCGGTTTGACTTAGTACAACCAAGAAATCCGAGACAGTCTTAGAGGGAGAATAACTCAAGTTACACGTTGTACCCGCTGTCAATAGCGATACACAACGACATGGAAACTGTCGATTTATGCTTGGTTAACTTTTTCCACTTTGTCATATCAGAGCTTGAGTATTCCACCCTCCGATCAATGGGGATGATCTACGCGGAGGGAAGGCAAAGGGTTATCCGTTTGTGGCCGTTTCCCGCTCGCCCAAATATTAGATCAACTTTATTGTTTTTAGTCTCCTATTTCAATGCAGGGCACAGTGGAGTTAATCAACTCGGAGGCGTTTTCGTGGGAGGAAGGCCTCTCCCGGACTCCACCAGGCAGAAGATAGTCGAACTGGCCCACTCTGGAGCTAGGCCTTGTGATATATCGAGAATTCTTCAAGTCTCTAATGGCTGTGTTTCTAAAATCTTAGGACGGTAAGTTTCTGACAAAGGTTTTAAAGACCTTGAGGACTTTCCTCGCCTCCCAATTCTGATGATAAATGTTTTCACACTCCTTTCTTTTGACTGTGTACCTTCTGTATAAACAAAAACGTGGTAGCATAATTTGGTTTTGTGTACTTTTCGTTGTGTCATCAATATTATTCAGTCATTACGATGTTCTTTAGGGATCATTTAAGGCTCCCATTTTAAAACTGAAGATTTTATGATTAAATATATTGTTGTCCGGGATTATATTCTCTTCATTTACTTATCTATTCTACGATCTACTTGCTTTGGTAATATTAATTTAAAACATTAAACTCTAATTACCCCCACCTGCGTAATTTACATACATATACTTACATACAGGTAAATAGTAATGTTTATTTGCTGCACCGGAGGTAACTTCTACTATTCCCTCTCCTGCAAAACTAGAGATCTTTTCGAGAATTAATGACAGAAAAAAGTTTTACATTATTTTAATATTACAATACAATACAATAAATACATTATTTTGCCCTCGATCATTAAAGATACAAAATACCAAATTTTTATAAAATGTGTAACTTCATTAATTTGTACTTTGCCTTCTGCTATGCGAGAGCGAGCATGTGCAATGAATGACTAGGAAATTACTAGAATCCTACACAAGTTAATAAATTATTATTAATAATTAACGGTGAGGAATGAGTCTTAGTAATAAATAAGTAAAAAACAAAAAAAGAGAACAAAAAACGATAAATGGCAAGTACTGGGTTATTGACGGTGAGAACAGGAGACACATAAAAATAAATAAACAAAGATAGCGAGTGCAATAAATAAATAAATAAATGAAGAGAGGTACAGAAGTAAGAAAAATAAAAAAGAATAATAATAAGTAATAATAAATAATAAATGAAGATAATAATAAAGAATAATAAATAATAAATAATAATAAGAATAATAAATAACAGAGTAGATAATAAGATAAAAAGAAGTCGATAATAAACAGAAAATATATAAAAATATAGGTAATAAACAGATAAGTATATAATAAATAACAAACAGATAATAAACAGAGAACAGAAAATAAGAAATAAAGAATAAATAACCAGAATTAGGATAACTAATTAAAAATATATACATAATTAACAAAAAATAATCAATACAGTCAAAAATGAGTAATAGATACTAGTAAACACATAAGTAAATAGATTTAATACATAGAATAGAAATTACTCGCATGGCAGAAAGCTTCTGATTTTTAAAGCTCGGGACACAAATGAGAACACATACATTATTTTAATATTTAACCTTTCTCTAAAAGTATTAGTTTTTACAATAAAATTTAGAAAATTGTTTCTACAGTTATGACTGCAGCTTTTCCAATTTAATTTCCTTCTGCAGTGTTCTTTATCAATTGGACAAAAAATGCAGACATTTGTAGAGAATGAGTTTTAATATTTATCAGACACATTTTGTAGAAGGAAAATGTTTTCCTCAAATGTAAAAGACCTTGACTGTTCTTGTTTTCCAGGTACTATGAGACTGGTTCCATTCGACCCCGGGCGATTGGAGGGTCCAAGCCCAGAGTGGCGACCACCGAAGTCGTTTCGAAAATTTCTCAGTTTAAAAGAGAATGTCCTTCAATATTTGCCTGGGAAATCCGGGACAGATTGCTCCAGGAGGGGATTTGCACGAACGATAACATTCCCAGTGTAAGTCGATTTTCCAGTCAGCATTCTCCGGCCTAATATTTTTATAAAACAAAACCCCGTCAGAAAAATTGTTAGACTGTAAATCCCAAAATTTGAAATCAGCAACAAATTGGGAAGAAAACTATAAAGGAAAATAAAATGTGGCAAGAAACCCATTAAACTGGCCCTCGAATGGAGGATTCATGCATTATGGATGAGACGACTCTCTGCTCTTTGGGGATGTTGGTGGACTCACGGGAAGGCGACATTTAAATCCATTTCGGAATCAAAACTTTCAAAGATTTTACTTCCACCATTTCATTTATTACCCGAACGGTCTTTCTTCTCTTTATCGCGAGTTTTTTTTTGGGGGGGGAAAAACCCAAAATATCTCGCTGTCTTTATAAACCACGCATGGTCGTTGCATCAATCAAGAAGGGGAGAAAAACCTGACTAAATTAGTTGACGAAATGTCAACATAAATAAAGGGTGCACCGGAAAAAATACTAATGAAAATATATTAACAAGTGGGCAGTGCTCGTGTTAAGTGCTCTAGAAAACTGTTCAGTCAACCCTCTCCCTCTTCCCCCCGGGTTTTTCAAAACGGAAACCCTCTCACAATTCTTTTTCTTTACTCCTTAACAAAGTCAAAAAAAAGGGAGAAATAAGTCTCTATACAGTCGAGCACTCCATTTTTTATTTCTTTAAAGACCATTCGACTTTTTTAAGCGGGAATTAAAAAAAGACTTTATTTGTTTTCTGATTTCTTTTGGTAACAAAACTGTAATTTGATCCACTGACTCATTTCTGGTGAATGTTTATAATTTTTTTTGACACACTGTACTTCGCATATTTTCTGCTTTGGTTTTCACTTGATTCTTTACAAGTGTAACTCAGCGGATGTTGTAACAATTTCTCCTTCTGAATTAAAAGCACAGAATTTATAAATTATAAGCATTTCGAAATTGACTGTGTGCGTAAATAGACACCTATGATTTCGATTGGGGATTCTTCAGGAAAAGCTAAGTGTCGGAGAGCGGAAGAAATTTCTGCTCCCCTCCTCCTCCCTTCCGTTTTCAACGTTTCCCCTTTTTTATTTTATTTCGCGAGGGAAGCTTTCTCGTTTCAGTGTTTTCCTTGAATAAATTTCTTTTATGCTTTTCTTTCTTTTAATCGCTCAAAACGAAGTGAGAAAAGCTCATTCTGCTTTTGGGTTAATGCACCGTCATTGCCCTCAAACATATTCAGTTTTGCTCTCCTAAAGAGGGTGTCGAAAAGCTTATGGGTCATTACCAACTTACCCCGGAAGAAAAAGGGTGAAACCCGGAAAAATCTCGAAATATTCCCATTATTTCTTGGCGGCAATGGCTGCTGCTGAATTATGCACCTGGAGAATTTCAACCATTGTGTTAATTTCAGGTGTCGTCAATCAACCGAGTTCTCAGGAATTTGGCAGCTCAAAAGGAACAGCAGTCGCAGTCAGCACAAGTCCCTGCTCCTTCAGAATCGGTTTACGACAAGCTGCGAATTTTAAACGGTCAAGCGGCGTGGCCGAGGCCCAACCCTTGGTACCCCACCACCGGGGGCAGCCCCTTCTCGAACCTACCCCCGAGCATCTCCCCCGGGCATTCAGCTTGCACGGTCCTGCCGGACGCCGACATTCATTCTAAAAAAGGTAAGCTTTTCCTTTTTACCCCGTAATTAAAGAAGAAAGCAAACAGTTTTCTTTTTAAACGCTTATCAATGAATAAACAACTTCACTCTCAGTGCGCGAGAAAGACGGAAAGGGAAGGAGAGGTGAGTTAAATACTGTTTGAGGCCTTTCAACAACAATCCATCCCTCGGGGAAGTTTTCTGCTGGGAAAGAGAACACTGTATCTCCAAAATCAATTTATCAGACTCCGATGCGAACCCTGATTTTCTTTTAGGGGTACAGAGTGAGTCTTCGCGGTCGAGGCTTTATATTTCGATAGTAAATAGCTTAAACAGAAATAGGAGAAAGACTTCGGCTTTTGTCTTTCCATTGGCCACAGTCAGTGAAAGCCTTTTTATTTTCAAGAGTTTTGTGCTTTCTCTCTGTGGAAAAATTAGAGTTATTTAATGCAATTAATTGAAGTAAAAAATAAGCACAAGTTTTTTAGACATATAAAAATGGGTAACTTGGAGAATTCTATTTATTTTTACCCCAAAATCTAAATTCATTTAAAACCATCATAAACTAAAGTTATATTATTTTATGAGCTTTTGTGACACCCCTTCTCAAATTCTAAAAATTCTAAATTTGATATCTTTTTTTACGTATACCAATTCATTCCCAAATAAAATTGTACAATTTTTGACTTAAAAATATATTTTTGTATCTGTGATTCGTAAGACTTCCACTACTCAAATAGCCCAAAATATATGTTGAATAAGCATTTTGTAGGTTGCCAACAAAATCCAGCATATTTGTTGATGAAATAAATAAAAGAGTGAGATGGAAAGAGAGAAAAGAGAGGAAGAATGAGCTGGTTCCGACGTGAAATTGCAGAGAAGAAAAAAGGGATGAATAAAAGGGATGGTTTAACCCTCTTGGCTTATAAAACTACTTTGTGCTTTGTGATACCGCCACCAAACAGCTTCCAGCACTCTGAGCCCCATTACTAAGTTACATTGTAACCTCTTTCATTTTTTTTTCAATAGCTAAGCTAATAAACCGTTTAACAGGCAAGTTACCCTGGAGCTCCTCATTGTTTTTAAACTGTTTTCTTTACCAATTTTCCATTAATTTAAGTTTTCCCTCTCATGATCACTCGTTTAAAAGGAAAATTACACTCCTTCGATCCGTTGTTTAGGCACATATTATGTTTATGTGATGATCTTCTTCTCGTGTAAGCTGAGCAACAGAGTTTACCTAATCTCGGGGAAAAAATTTATAAGTTTAAATGATTTGCAATGCGGAAAAACATAAACACCGAACAAGATAATAATTTTTCCCGGAATATTTGTCCATCCCAATCAAAACTTGCATAATTCGGCGATCGCAGGAAATGAAGCGAAAGCAGGAAGTGAGTTATGAAAGCTGGAGGAAACAAAGGAACTGAGGGAATGAAGATCAATACCCCCGTGACGTCACGTCACACCCCGTTTCTTTAAGAATAATATCTTATTTTATTATAAGAGTATATTAACGAGATTTTTTCCCGGCCGTTTGAACAAAGATTCGATGCCTGGCCAGCAGTGGAAGCACGAGGGCATCGAATAACGGAAGGAAAAGCAGACAAAAAATGTCGATCTTGAGGCACGTGCCGATCGAGAGAGAACTGAAGCGGCAAAACAAAAAGTCAAGCGGAAGGAAAAAATGCACAAATATTACGAACACACTAAAATATAATTGCTTACTGAAAATGTTGAATTCGACTAAACACTTCCACGAAGAAGTTAAGAAAATTCACTCGAATGTAAATGAAACTCCGGAATTTTTTTTTCTAACCGAAATCACTCCATAACGCTAAACAAAAGCAGTTTATGCCACCCCATTCCACCCCCTCCCTTAACTCAACCGCTCTCAGAAATATTACGTTTTAATCATCCCTCTGTATCAGACTTTTTTTTCATTTTACGTGGGCGGCATTACCAACTTAATGAAGAATAAATCATATGACTATTATTACTGATTTAACCCTTTGCGGTGGTATAAAATTTGTGTATGGGTATCTATTGGTCGGAATTAATTTGTTTGGAAAGAGCAGGGATACATATACATAATATTCACTAATATTTAGTCATATTTTAACAAGAGAGAATCTCTAATTACTCATAAATACAATTTAGAAAATATTCTTTGCAATTCTATTATAAAATGTATCTTTGTTTAGATTAAATTTTGTCATCTCCAATTATATTATTTGATGAAAAGGTTTAATAGAAATTGAGGAAAAGTTTAAACTGATATAGGAATGCATACAGTATAGGCATGTATATATGTATTCGTATAGTTCGTATATATTTGTATAGTTCATGTATATTCGTATATATTCGTATAGTTCCTTGCTGTGGTGGCTGAGAGTACACATACGACCGCTAAGGGTTAATTACACAAAAACACTAATTACAGAGAAACACTCTTGAGAATTACAACTATAAAAAAATCTTGAGAAATTCAATACCTCAATGATATGTTCACCTTTAGCGGAGAATATCAGCTGAATTATTTAAGAAGTTTTTTGAAGAATAATTTGACGTTTAATTGACTCTCAGTAGCCGGGGCAGTTTCTATCAGAAGTCTTTAGGAAGGGAAAACACTTGCATCGAGTTTCTTTGGTTAACCACGCCGCAGCATTCCCCAAAGCCGACTTTTGTATTGTTTGAGAATAATAAAAACTAGAATTCACACTGAGCCTAAAAAAATTCCTTCAGACAGAAACAAAAGAAAATCTGTTCCCAAGAGTCCTGCTGAGACAGTGGCATTGTTATGAGGTTTTTATTGCCGTGAGGGAACTCTCGATATGAGATTTAAGAAAATCATTTTGAGATTTGTGGAATTTTCACATGTCCGAAATCTCAAATTGTATTTATGGTCGATTAATTGTATGCCTCTTTGCAGACCGTACAAATTCAGTTCTGATGATTGTACCAATAGAAGTTAAAAACTGCCGCCATTTTATAGTTTTAATATTTCGACTTGTAAAAATGAGGTTTTTATTTAATCAGTTGGCAGAAGTAATTTTCTTTCGGTTTGTTTATAATTAAAAATAGTCTGCGTGTTGACATCGGGGTGTAAAGTTAAAATTTTCAATCAAAATGACGGGACGCGGGATGGATACAGAAAGAGCCAAGTGCTTCGTCGACGCCATCGAGAAAGAAAACCTGAAAAGGCTTAATTGGTTTGCTAAAAACTACGAAACTTTGGCAGCGGAAAACCGGAAACCCAGAAAGAAACTAACGGAAGGGGTAACGGTTCTTTATTTAATTTCTGGCCAGAGCCAAAGGTAAAGCGAGGGGTTGCAAATATGAGGGTGTCCGACGCACCATTTTAAGCTCCGTGTTCCAGAAGGGTAATTTCAAAATTAAAAATGCTCCTCGCAGAAAAGGACTATCAGCTTAGTGCGGACTTTTTTGTGTGATTATTTCATGTGAAAACAATAGTTTTAAATTTGAAATGTGCGCTCCGGGAAATGAGAAATTTGTGGGGGCGTACGACAACCGCTTCAATTTGGGATACATAAGAGAGAGGCAAATTGAGCCGGCAAAGAGACTGAAGTGGTTCGAAACGCACTACGAGCTCTGCTACGGGGGTTTGCCCAAGGAACAGGTCCCAAAGGGAGCCAAAGTGAGATTTTTTAATTATCGACATTATCAATGCCGGGAATTTAATTTCGAGAACGGGGATTGCTCAGGTTGTTTTCATCTTTCTTTTATGAATTTCACGCTTGTTTGGACGCACTTTCTGACTCAAACGCCCTACAGCCTCCTCCACTCAATATTTTAAGAATTTCTTTCTTCTTATTCTTTGTGATTTAATCTCCATTTTAATTTTATACTAATATAAATTCTTTCCTTGGGTTGAATGCGCTAGACCTCACTAGCCCTTAATCGTACCTTTTTCCTTCTTTTCTAAAAGCAACTATTGTTTACCCATTTCGAATGATAGCGTTAAGGGCAGTTTGGAGAAATTTTGCTACTTTTTTCCCCCGAGTTTGTCAGTGAAGATGAAATTAATAAGGCAAACAGTTGATTTAGAAGTTCAGTCATACCTTTTTTTGAGCTTTTTCATCTCACATATTCGTGTTGTTTGCTGCCTGAATTCGAAGAAAAAATGTGTTTTGCATTTTGTGTAAACATCTCCAACAAAATATAGAACATAAAATAGAAATAATTAAAATGAATAATAGAAATGAACTCTATCGCTTCTACTTAGTTAAGGAGTTATTGTCTCTCTCCTTTTTTGTTGCACTTCTGTCTCTCTAAATTGGTTTCATTTAATGAAAAAAAGTATAATTTTTATTTTCAAAAAAACCTCTCACAAATACAGTAGCGTTCAAAAGTATTTTGACAATACAAAATTTAATAGTTTCTGATTCTAATTATTTTACTATAAGATTTTGTATTATTTAGTTATCAATACTATTAATTTGTCGCCCTTTGACATTAAAATAACAAAACATGCTTTTTAGTCTTCTGCTTTTTCTTTAATACTCTTGCTTCTATTATTAGCAGGTACAATTTTAGTATAATTCTACTGTTGCTTTTCAATATATTTTAATGATATACTCTTTGTTTCTTCTGATATTTAATTAATTTTATTTGCTTTATTGTTTTGTATTATTTTTTGTATTTTAATATTTGTATTTTGTATTATTTGTATTTTAATATTTTACTTCTTTTGTATTTTATTTGTTTTTTAAATTAATTTTAACATAATTTAAATTATTTGTTTATAATTGTAGTAAAGCATTTTAATGAAAGCCAATGAAATTTCACTTTTTATGTAACTCTTACGGTTGGAAAAGTATAAATTTTGTATTGTCAAAATATTTTTGAGCGCTACTGTATATAATTGCTTATGAATAATAAAGTTGAAAGTCTATTAAATATGATTTAGTTGTTTCACATTATTACACTAACTTAGAAATTTATTTACTGTATTTAGAATACATTTACAGTATATTAAAATATGGTAATTTTGAAGTTGATTAGTATATTTCTATAAATGTACAATATAAAACAAATGATTTAATTGAAATTATCGTCCGGAAGAACGGAAGATTCACCAAACTTATCGGTGACATTCTACGAAAAGTATATGTTGAGTATATTTTTTCGTATTTATGCACCATCTTACTCTCCAAAAAGGCTTTCAGTTTGGTCCCCTCATTTTTAATGAAAATTGTGGTGTGCATAGTGTTCTGGGGTTCGGTGCAAAAGCTCTAACTGCACCTATTGGATTTCCCATTTAACCGCAGATTCTATGGGAGGCATTAGCAAAGAAAAGAGCTGAAACAGCACAGTCCTCGCCCAGGCATGTCCTTCAAGAAAAACCCCTGCCCCTACCCGAGAGGGACCTCACCGTAAATCTAGACACGATGAAGCCCGTTCCGCCGGAAGTTCGACAACTTATATACCAAGGTAACGCGGGTTTCCTCTAATACACAAGGGCACGAGATGTTCGACCACTTGTAGTTTTCTCTAGGGATAAGCCATGAAGACGAGGGCAAGAAGGGATATTTGAAAGAGCGATACAAGGAAAATCCCGACGATAAGTTCTACATGGCGGACTGCTCTAACTGGGTGTATGGCTGGGGCATAAACGCTGTGGAACTGCATAAATTACTCAGAATCCCCCGTGTTCAAATCATCAAACAATCATTTTACCGAAGAGGAGGCGTCGAAAGAGACCCTGATCACTATAGAGATGCTGTCAAGACGGAGGCTCCCATGTTCTTCCCGCAACTGTAGCGCTTTTTTTCCGGATCACATCTGCAACAATTCAAAATTTAACGTTTTTATGTTTTTTTATTTTATTTTTTGATATATTTATGTACACTTTTGTAGAAAAAAAGAATTTTTAACCCGTTTTCATTATTTGGCAGTGAAACTGAAGATGCATAGTATGACTCTTGGGGATGCATATGCAGAAAAATACTGCGTAACTAACTGTGAAAGCTAAAAACCGTAGGCGAGCATTACGACAGTAAACTAAATAGTGGTTTCACCATTAAAAGAGTGCACAAAGTACATAAATAAAACGAAGGGCAGCGGCAGGAAAAAAACTGTAACTTTTTTAAATTTAAGATGAAAGCTTTCCTTTATTTAATGTTTATGTCGGGTTATGTTTTCCGTAATTACGAGCGTTTTTTTTTCATACAGGGGCTCAAAGAAGGGCTGGAAAGAAGAATATCTGAAAGCAAAGCAAATTATTAACACTCAAATGATTCTATTTCAATATTGAACAAAGGGGACTACCGTGCAGACGTTCATTCTGATCTCTACATCTAGTCGTGAATTTCTCTGACTTTTCCGAAAAAAAAACGAGAGAGAGAGAGAGAGAGAGAGGAACACTTCAAAGCATCAAAACATATTATTATATGAGCGATGGAAAATTTAACTTTTTTTCAGTGGAATGTGAAGACTGCAAAAAGACGACTATGAAATCCGATCACTTTTTAAAAAAACCAAAATAATTTTTTTAATTAAAAAAAAACTTAAACAAAGCCATTACATAATACAATTTTGATTTTTTCCATAGAATTAAAATCAAAACTATATTAATTTGGAAGTTATTCCCTCAAACGGAGAAATATGAAGAATTTTATCATCACAAAATATTAAAAATTTCCCGATAATATATATCAGTTGTTTAATTTATATTTTCAGTGCAGCGCTATATAATTAATCGTCGTCTTCATTAATAAATAAAACCGCATTTATAATAGTGTTTAGGCTCACCTCGATTTTCTCAACATCACCCCAAATCCAAACGTGTGTATATCATTCCGAAAACGATCTCATGCTGAACATAAAGATAAGCAGACGCCATTTTATAAACTCTTCACCCCTAAAAAAAAATTTAATAATTACAGAATTACCTCAGAAAATAAGACGAAAGAATTCATTCCTACTTAAAATATTAACCAATAATGGGGTGCTATTTTCATTCCCCATCCTTAATGAAAGACTTCCCCTGATTCGATCATCACGTTGCTGCATCCGATTATCATCCCTTAAAATCATCCCTCAGGCCCGTTTAAAAGGGATGATTTAAGCTTTTTAAATCGGTCTTAACATTAAACACAACAGATTTCAATATTGCTCTTTTGTAGTGATTTGCATGCAACGCGCTTTCTTTCCTCATTGAACGTCAGTGGCGTTTTCAGTCTCAAACATTTTACATAAAATTACCTTAAATTGAAAACTGAATTCTGCCATAGTTGCATAGCATATAAAATTACTGGGATCATTTTGAGCAATGGACAGCTCGACGAAATACCCAAAAAACCTCCTCTGAAGATCAAAGTGGAGTTGATGAAAAAAATAAAACTTTTTCAATTATTGCACTCGTTCTAAATGTTTCCAAACGAACAGTTTTTGTTAACGTGATTTTTTTGTTTTTATAATTCTAGACAACTGTTTTTTTTTACAATAGATATTCACTTTTTTCCGCTGTTGATTTTAATTAAATTTTTTATACTTTGAACTATGCCATGGATCATCATGAGGAGAAAAAGAAGGAATTTACTCATATGCGAGTTAATAACTTTTCAAGTTTTATTAATAATAAATGTTAGACCTTTCGCGGTCACTGCAGAAATTAGAATATTTTGTATCTGTATATTTAAATAATTTTTTTATAAAATATATTATAAGGGGAAATAATAATTACTGCCTTAAAAATGTTCAGCTCATTATTTTAGTATAATGTAGGGTTAGGGATCCAAGAAATCAAATTTGAGTGTGTAATTCTTTATAAAATCTTTGATTTAAATATAAATTTAGGGTTCAATAGTGAATTCGCGTTGAAAATGAGTTTTAAAAAATTCTTAAAATATTTAAACTTTGTTCAAAAGAAGAACGTCCGTCAGTGGTATTCGTCCAATTGAGCGCGTGCAGCGCTATGCTTTTTTAATAAAATTCTTTGTGAAAAAATTATTTTTTGAAAACACCGCCTCGTCGCGTGTCCCGCATTCTTCCAGACGGTTCGTTGATTTTATTTATTCTGAAAGCTCTGAGCTTTCAGGACCTGAGGGCAGCCTCTATGGCTTTGCCTGTGCCAAATCGCAGCTATGAATACTTTACAGTACTCTCCAACACTTCACGAGGCGACTTCTTAAATAAGGGTAATCGAAACCGGGGCGATAATAAAAGCGATTTCAATCTCAGTCTTTTGTTCTGTGAAGGATTTTCCAATCCACGTATGCCTTTTTATAGTTTTTATTAAGAAGGTCCACTCGAGAAAACAAAACCCCGGCTCAATTACCAGATTTATTGTTTTTGTCGAGTAGTTTTCGATTCCACGGGGAGAAGAAAATAGCAACGATACTGAGGGAGTTTAAGTCGTATTTTAACAGAATTTATGACCTGATATTGCTATAAGTATAACGCCTTCATTATTTAAAACTCTCTTAGGGGAGGGGATTATAGTTGGCACGGTCGTTATTACTGTTTTATTTTAATACCTTCCACTTAAAAACTTATAATTCACGTTTCACTTCAGTTAACTCAAAATTGTCTCAGTTAAAACTTATATTTTTATTTTAAAATTATTCAGAGAGCCAAGTTTTCTTATTCTAACACCGAGAGCGTTTAAAATTTAAAATAAAAAGAAAGGATTAATTTATTAGTAGAGATTCATGGGGAAAATCCATAGCTCAAAATTTATAAGAGAAATATTAATAGTCAAGGTTCGGCTGGATGCTAAGGTGTTTGCCAGAGCGAGGGTGGAGAGCGGGAAAAGCAGTTTGTGCCCCTTACATCTTCTCCATGTTATGGCCCCTCAGTGCACTCAACTAGAAACTCCTGATAACGAAGCCTACAACCCTCCACCTCTTTCGCCTCTTAGCCCCTCACATCCCTTCTCTAATAAAATCCATTATTTTGTTTACCATTTTTTACATTTTTTGTCTTCTATTTTGGTGTTCGAAAGATGTTTTTCAAAGTTCAATCCTGTTATTGTGACTTGCACTGTGT
This sequence comes from Brueelia nebulosa, assembly GCA_028293925.1. Lineage (NCBI taxonomy): Eukaryota > Metazoa > Arthropoda > Insecta > Psocodea > Philopteridae > Brueelia > Brueelia nebulosa. Next base: position 99,212 of record JAQIBA010000055.1, on the reverse strand, counting down.
TTCTTCGGATATATCCGATTTATCTCAGTTATAAACATTTTAAATACAGTCGTCGGCTTACGAATGCGTTGTCAGTCGTTGTAGGGGAATTATTCCGGCCGATTTTTAATTATCATTAAATGCAGAAAGCAATTTAAGCAACCGAAGAAATATAGAGGCACCTCAAGGATATCTCCTCAAGTGTAATAACTGATCATTTGGCAATAATCAGCGACTAATTAAAATTATTCAGTTATAGCTTAACTATTTTCAACAGCGGTGAAGGTTTTAGCTGTCATAATAAACTTTAATAAGGAAATAGTTATAAAATTATTGAATATCTTGTTTGAGATGTACATATTATTTAACACTATGTTCCTCCGCCATCAAAACTGTATAAATTTTTAAATATAATTAAAAGAAAACATTAAAAATTACGGTTAATTTTCCCTGACAACGGCTCTCAGTCGAGAAAATATACTCTTTATTTTTTTATATTTATTCTCCGGAGTTTATATAAATTGTTTTAAAAGAATAGTGCCTTATCCAACCATTATTATTTGTATACTACCCATTTACAGACAGCACATGTCTTTTAAATCACTTTACCAAAATGATTTCCGAGAGTTAACCATCGGTTCTCTCTCTCTCTCTCTCTCTCTCTCTCTCCTTAGGGACAGAATGGGGCCCCGCATTGTGACCGAAACGATTAAAGTGATTAAAACCGATGAAAAGGGACGGCTGCCCCTCATCCGCTTTTTCTTGTCCGACATGGAATTGTAAATAACAGCGGTGGCCGAGAACGATGATGTTGTAATTGAGGTGAAGTTGTAAGGAAAGGAAAATGATGAATGAAATGGGAATTAACATGGTCGAACACGCATTGCAAATGACCGTAACATCCAGAAGCAACCCTCCATCCCTTATTCCATTAGTCCCTTGGTAATTCACTTTATGCAGTACATAAATCCTGGCTTTTCAGATTATCAAATATGGAATTGTTTTTCATATTTTTTGATAGGAAAGAAGTGGCGGTTGTGTGAAAGCTCATATGTTGTTTCTGTTATTATTACAGGTGACTTAGAGGGCGCAGGGTCGGATGATATAAGCTCAGGTGGCGATAATTCAAACGCGGGGAGCAGCGCGGGGAATCCGGAAGATGACCAAGCCAGACTTCGACTGAAAAGAAAACTTCAGAGGAATCGTACATCTTTTACGAATGAGCAGATAGACAGTTTAGAAAAGGGTAAAGCATTTCGATAATTTGAATATTCAACAATGAATAACACTCCCCTTTGACAAGTCAGTCCCTTTTCTTGAAATAATTCGGGGGTTTTGTTATAAAACTTCTAAGAAATACTTGCGGAAATGTTCTTTGCAGAAGAAGAAAAAAAAGTCAATAAAAATCAAAGGCTTTTCATAAGGAAAAAGCGCGGAAAAGAGATAGAAGGGAAAAGGGAGAGATTATTGAAAATGACAAAAGATGGGCTTTGCTGAAAAAACAGAATCCCGAGTTCGGAGGCTTCACATCTTTTTATTCATTTCCATAAATGACACAGAAAATCAATCGTGTGTTGTCCACCTGAGGAATAATTTCCGACTTTTTAGGGTCGTTTTTAAGAAATTTGGGGGCAGTTTTTTCCCGCCTTTGTAATCTGTTAATTGAATTTTTCTGCAGAATTCGAAAGGACACATTATCCCGATGTCTTCGCGAGAGAAAGGTTAGCGGCGAAAATAGGTCTACCCGAGGCGAGAATTCAGGTTTGGTTTTCAAATAGAAGAGCCAAATGGAGGCGAGAGGAGAAACTACGAAATCAAAGACGCCCAGTGGATCCTTCACCTTCCTCCCCTCCGAGAGGTCTCAACGGAAGCACAGGATTTTCAAATTCAAATTTGTATTCTTCCATACCTCCGCCTATGACCATGCCGACAGACACCTACAGGCATGCTTTATTTCAAATTTCATTCGTTCGACACATCAGGGCGTGAAAATCAAAATCCGTTTATGATTTTCAGCTCCATGCCCAGCGTGTCAAACTTCACCATGTCTGGTTCTCATCACCACGGGAGTAACAGCGTGACACCAGTGGGCGGAATGTCGGCAAGTCCATCTGCTTGCCTCCAGCAGAGGGACAGCACGGGCTACTCCTGCATGAGTCGTCCCACTTACGAGACCCTATCGCTGACTGGAAACTACGGCGCCAGATCGTCCTGCAGTCCCACGCAGCCCTATCAGCATATGAATGGCGTCGGGCACCAATACACGACAAACGGGACCTCCTCGACAGGTTAGTCCCTCAACTTGCAATCATACAAATACAGAACAATCACCGAAATTTCTCTCAATAATACAGGTTTAATTTCTCCTGGCGTGTCCGTACCTATCGCAGTTCCCGGACAAACCGCTGACATGTCTTCACAATATTGGCCGAGACTTCAGTGACAATGGTGGAACTAATCTTTTTCAAATAAATTTCGCTCAAACTTTTTGTTTTTGTAAGCCTTTAAAGAATTTGACGGTTTAATTTACCGAGCAATAAGTTTCATTCTCAATGCCGAGCACAGTGAAAGGAAATCAATTACTATAAGTCTAAGAAATAATTTAGATTTCCAAATGAATTCTTTCAAGGCTCATAGAATTTTTTTAGATGTAAACTTTTTTGTATGCTATTTAAAATTCCGAATTTCTGTAATCCTCACAAATAATCAGTGACAGTGATATAATTTTATTAATTTTCTCATTATTTGAAACGCGAACTTGATTTAATAAAAATAACTTATTTTAATGTTATACGACTTAATTTGATTTCTGTCACAAATAACAACAGATTGAAAACAAAATTCCATTCATTGTAAATAATTATCTGTCTCAAGTTCAGATTGTAAAAAATGTAATTTATGATAAATGTTTTTTTAATAGAAAAATATATACAACTGACCAGTTCATTAATTTTTGTAATAAAATATCAGTTAAACATATCATCTTCTGGATGAATTTTGAACTGCAAAAAAGGAAACTATTTTAAATAAAGAAATTGAAAAGGGAAAATGATCTCTTGATAGTGAAATATGACATCTCGGGTTGGCCACCTCCGTAACCGTAAGAAAAAAATTAATACGTGCTGACAGGTATTGCGAGCCATCGAATCGGAAGGGAAATGTGTCGCGTTACCTTGTAAGTCGGCTTTCTTTTTTTCTTCTTCGGTTTAATTTCTTTCAGAACAACTAAACTTAAAAAGTTCTTTCTTTGGTTTATTCGCGACATCTTGTCTAGCCTAGTCTTACAACTTTTTATCAGTTTCTTCGATAAAAAAAGAACCCATTGAATAAAATATGGTCTTCCGAAGGAAGTTCTGATATACAGTTCAACTCTTCAGCCACTTTATACAGTATATTTTGAGCCATATAATTAAAACTTTACAAAAAAACAGTTTGCCTGAAGATGTGTAAGATAATATTTAGTCTTCATCAGTCAAATTTCACAGTTTGAAACTAAAAACTTCAGAAAAGTATCAGAAATGTTTGTTAGGGGTTTGAAGTCTTGAGAACCTCTTTAAATCAGTCAGACTGCCGATAAAAAAAAATTAAACCCCGCTAACAAACAGAAAAAGCAATTTCAATTACCTCATACAGCATTTAACAGAAAAGAAATCGGTTATTACTTAAGTACTTTACTTATATTAGAGTAAATCCAATGAGTAAACTTAATAAATACTGCAAAGTCCACTCATAAATAAATTAATTATCGAGGGTCACTGTTTTTAATAAACAGTATAATTAAAATAAAACAAAAACTTATTTTGCTTTCATAAAAGTTGTACAGAAATTCCTTAATAGATTGTATGAAACTTACAAAAATAGCAAACAGATTAGGTACAAATTCATTCTGTGATACCTTCCGCGTACTTAATTCTTTACATTTTCTTCTGATTTTGCCCAAGACCACTTTCACTGCGATCGGGCCAGAAGACTCTGAATTATTTTTCAGAAACATTTGTTTTCTATACAAAACTCGCCAGTTGTCCTCTGAGGCTTCGAGTTGCCCACGAAACAGTCCTTTTTCTTTTCTTATGGTTTTTATGAGAGGTTGGCACTAGGTCGTGTACACGGGCCAAACATATAATGTGTTCGTCTCTCTAACGACAGTCTCTAGTGGATCTCTTTCAGTATAAGCAACTGAGAGTTCTTCTTGCAGCCGACTCGAGGCTGTCACCGTTTCGTCAGGCAGAATGCTTTCTACGGTGTTTACTTCTAATTCTTCAACTTTGGATATTTCGGGAATTTGTTCGTCCACCTGAAAACATTTAATTTTTTGAAAAGTCAAAATAAAACCCACGTCTGTGCCAGACATTGCACAAATACATTCTGATATAAGAAATGTTTAAGCTCGATAAATATTTTTCCATTTTAAACCGAGTATATTCAACTGCAAAAATCGAGAATTAAAATCTACCTGTACTATAAGTTTGGCGTCCTCACTGTTCGAAGAAGGTGTGTCCGGTTCCCGTTTTGGTTTCATTACAAAAGAAGAATAAGGTTCTTTACTGTGAGTTGTCATATGTCTTTTCATATCAGACCTCACTCTGAATGGTTTCCCACAAACGTCACAAGGATGTGGTTTCTCTCCTGTAAAAATAATATTAACTTTACACTATTAACCACTACACAAATTTAAATATTAAACTAAATAAATTAATAAAACCAATTCTGTTGAGAGTTTAACAAGAGTTTACCTGTGTGAATTCTTCTGTGATTCTGCAAATATGAAGAAGCCCTAAAACTCTTCTCGCAGAACTCACACTTGTAATTCCTTTCGCCGGTGTGTATTCTGCTGTGTACAGTCAGAGAGTATTTCCTCGCGAAATCTTTTCCGCAGTACTCACACTGAAAATTTTTCTGATCAGAATGAATTGAAATGCAATGGTATTTCAAATCTCCCCATTGCCTGAAATTCCTTCCGCAGAATTCACACTTAAAAGGTTTAACACCTGAGTGTTGTCTCATGTGCACCTGAAAAAGTAAATTTAAGGTTATTTACGGGCAAATCATGAAAATGCTTAGTGAATATACCTTAAGAGCACTTGTGGCAAAAAATCCTTTGCCACAAACTTCACACTGATGTGGTCTCTCTCCCAGATGACTTTTCAAATGGTAGACAAGTGAGTTTCTATAATGAAAAAACCTTCCACATTGCTTACAGTGTAGATTTCCTTTCTTTGCACTACCATCCGGTTGCCTGTTCAAACAATAGAAAAACTCAGTATCCATTCTTTAACAAAACTGATTTGAAACACACAGAATCTCACCTTCTAACAGTCTTGGTGATGGCAGTCATAAGTTCAGCATGCTGCTGAGATATGTGTTGATTCAATGCAGCTTTTGAATGGTAAGCTTCATTGCACATTTCACACATGTGGGAATCAACAAAGGCTGCTTTTGTCCTTGCCTCCATTTCCTGTAAGTCAGCTTCAGCAGCATGCAAATCTTCTTCTCTGTACCACTCTTTCTGATCTGTATTGTCTCTGCATTTCAAAAAATACAATCAGCAATTGATACCTTAACTAATACAGAAATAAAAGTAGATATTTTTGATACAACCATTAATGTGAAAATTCAATCTGTTTAAAAAATTTCAGTTGTAAGGAATTATTCTCTTTAACACTACAATTGTCACAATTTACAATGTGATCAATTGAGTGTCAAACAAAAAATTAATAAATTACAATTACTTCTCATTTGTTTCTTTCTCATCATCACTGTGAACTTCGACCCTAATTCCTTCCATCATGTCTTCAGGTTCACTGAATTCCTCAATCTCTTCTTGTTTTGGATGAGCAACACTCAAATGAGTTTCATATGTCTTTTGTCTTCTAAAAACCCTTTTGCATAGTTCACACTCCCACAATACTTGCTCAGTCTGATTCTGTGTGAGTTGCTGATACAAAATGGAAGAAGACGGTGATGTTATAGCAATTTCCTGTGACTGCTGAGATGTGGACCATTTGTTGGCATTTTGAGCAGGACCTACTTGATTACTAGGAGTTGTTTTTGATTTCACCTAGTGCAAGAAACACCACCATATAATACCAAATTAAAATGACAATAATAAAAACTGAAAAATAACTTACTATAGCAACTTTTGTATTTTGTGGTTGAGAATTTCCACTCTGTGAAGTCCTACTTTTAGCATTATTAGTCTTGATGTCTTTTTTAGAAGCACTCTCACTGAAAGTTGTGTTAGGCTTATTTACAGCAGCAGTTCTTTTTGAAGAATTTGAATCTAATTCAATTGGTTCATAATGTGATTTTAAATGTTCAAAAAATTTCCACTGATTCGTAAAGTTTTTGAAGCAAAGTTCACATGAAAAAGATGAACTAGAGGACTGATTCACAACAGGTGATCTTTTGCTGTTTTGAGCCAATTTGGAAGGCTGATAGGTGTTTGTATTGTTAAACAGCTCTGAACATTTATAAGTGTTAACTTTCACCAATTGTATTTGTTGATCATCAGCAGCCACATTTTTGCTTTGGGCACTTTTTTGGGGTTGTTTTAACTTCCTCGGAATTCTTTTCTTATGGGGTAAACTGTTCTTGGATTTATCTCCACCATTTTCATAGTCTGAATCATGTAATGCTCCATCACTTTCTTGTTCATCTTCAGATAATTGTTCACTTCCATCACAAACTTCAGTTTTAATGTTTGTTTCTTCTTCAATTATAAAATCACTTAACTCCGTTTTAATAACGTCATTTGGCCCAATTTCTATCTCTTCTGTTGATATTTCTATTGGTTCTGTCTCTGTATGAATGCCTAAACTAGCTAAATGTGCCTGATGTTCTTCTTCAGTTTCATTAAAATGAGGTCTCAAGTAACAGTTTCTGCTCAACACCTTTTTCAAAGGTGGTAAAGGGGGTAAAGCATTTTCTTCAGTCTGCAATGAAAAAAATGTTTTAATAAAAAAAAAGCAATAACATTTTTTAAAAACCATACCTATGAATAAAAATTATACCTGAACATAGTTCTGTAATATTCCAGATGTGGTTTTTTCATTCATGATGTTTGCAGCAGTACTCACAATCACTGGTTCCTCTTGAACTGATTGTTTATTGGAGCTTGAGGACAAAGAAGGCATTACAGAGATCTGATCATTTATGTTGACTAGTTTTGAATTTACTGGGAGTGTTGTAGGTGTCAGCATAGGTAATATATGTGTACTGCAAGAAGAGTTAAATAACTATGTGCAAGCTTTCTATAATTATTAAATTAAAACATAAAAGAAGTGGCATCTTACCCCGATTGCTGCTTTTGTTGATTGACCAGCTGAACAGCAACCAATGCTGCTGCTAATCTCTTATCATCTTCAGTTAATTCATCATGAAGTAAGTCATCTTCATATTGGTGAGGTATATATCTTTCAAGTGAAATTGAGCCACTCGATATTAAATCACCATTTATGTCAACTAAAAGTTCATTTCCAGACAGCAAAGAAGCACTCGGTAAGAAGTTCTTAGTATTTACATCCTGGACGCGTTGTATATTTATGTAATGTGAAGGAATTATTTCTTCAGATTCAACAGTCTTAACCACCTCTCTACCAATGTTATGATCTCTCAGAGCGTTTGCTTCTGCTGCTTTTACTGAACTAAACGAGGCAGATTGTTGTTGTTGATGTTCTAAGTGTTGACTTTTACTTCTTTCCGAGGTGGGATCATCCATTTTAATCAATCTCATATCTAAAATACGTTTTGGAAATTTTTGTTAGATTGAATCATGGATGAGTTGCATCGCAATGAAAATTTAGTTTCATTTAATGTCGGATGGCCTAATGAGATTGAAAATTAAACTTATTTTTCCGTTACGGGCGGTTTTTTAAAAACCCAAATATATAATAGAAATCGTTCAACACTGGCTTCATCAAAGGTCAAAATTTACATAACAAAATAAAAACGACATCAGATATTTACAAATAATATTCAATCATATCCTTTTCATTCTCAACACTATCGCACAAGGACGTTTATAAAAACTCGAATTCCATTTTTTTATTTAAATTTAAAACTTATCCTTCTCAACCGCACTTAATAAAATCAATGGCAGTAGTATTAATCGCGTAAAAAATGAAATATTTAAATATTTCACAAATAGTTTCAAAATAAACAAACCCCATACGTGACAACAATGTTACCCAAAAATGAATAGGCGGTATGTAGAGCACATATTGCAACCGAAGCGCGCTCTACAGTAGAAATTCAGAAGCTACTTTATTCGACTATGGCGAGAGAAAAGTGCTGTACTGAGTAATACAACAATATTTATAATGTTTTTATGTCAAAACTTTTTCCTAGCTGCGGTCATTCTGAAAATATTAATTTAATTTTGACTTACTCCTGAGTTATAAATATGTTGACTTTAGATTTTCATGTCTTCATTCAAAGAAATACGGCCGTGGTTTTAAATTTTTTATTTCATTTATTGAAAATTAATACCAAAGATATGGTTAATGTATTAGATTAAAAAATTCTTACAAAAAATTTTCTCAACAATTTCAAATCTTCTGTTTAATAAAATCTGAAGAAAAATTTAGGGTGAATGAAGCAGTAATAAATACAGATTTATTAAAAAAGCCATGAAAAATAATGCAATTTGAAAATGAAGAATTTTGATTAGATAATTTATTTGCCCATATTAATAAAAAAACAAATTCATGAGGTTTTTATGCAGGATATTAAATTAACAAAACGTTAAGGACTTAAAATATTCATTTCTTACTCCAAAAAAGTACCTGTGAAACTTCATTGTTTTATTAATATGTGGCAATAAAATAATATTAAAAACAAAAAAAGAAAATTAAAATTATTTTGGGTTGATATTGATAAAATAAAAGCACCAAAACTTTCTTATTATGATTTCTTCAAAGAAAAGCTTATAATTAATAAACATTATAAAATTAAAACTGTCAAAAAAAAAATCTGTTATAACTTATTATAAGCAATTTGATCACATTTATAACTTTGATCACAGTCCAAAAAGGAACTTTGCCTCCTGTAAAATATTAATGAGAAAAAATTTTTACATTTTATTTAAATAAAATTTTAGAATATTTCTAACATTGCCAAAGCTCCTCTAATGAACTGTATTATGTTTAAATTAAAAACAGCATACATGTAACAGTAATAAATTATTATATCTACTTAGTAAGTAGTTATAATAATAAAAACATTAATTATTTTTTTCTCTGCACTGTTATATATTTTTATTGAAATATAAATGGAGTTTTATATACCACACCAAGAGATTATGAGTTTTCTTAGTGCTCTCTCCCCACTAAAGATGGATGAGAATATGGCAATGGCCATATCAGGGATTAATTTGGCCAACAGTGTTGATATTTATATATCAAAAAAACAAAAACAACCATTTAATATCAAAATATTTTATTGAAAACAATACAAAAATTATTACTAACTACATATCTGAATAACTTAGGAATGGATATCAGTCTTTCACAAAAAACAATTCAAAAAAATTCTTCTTTGAGCATTTCCTAAATCGTACCTAATATTTGTACTGACAAAATGAAATCATACTTATATCATTAATAATTACACTGAAGAAGTCCTATTAATGAAGTACAAAACTAGTACTCATGAATACATTATATTTGAAAAATATATGCCACACACTGAATAGAACTACTGCATTAGCGAAATCTAACTTGCAATTTAAATTACATTTTACTCTTTGGTTTCTCCTCACTTTCTAAGTGCTGGACAGGTATATCTGTTGCCTGATTTGGTTTGTTGAGCTGAGCCTCAATACTCAAAATCCCATGTTCATGCAGTAAAGATTTGACAGTTGATGTTTCCACATTTGAGGGTAAAGTAAATTCACGCACAATGGATTGCTGAAACCTACTCCCGTCCTCTGCTTTCTTGTCCATACTAGCTTCAATTTTTAAAACTCCTTCTTTTAATGATACTTTAATATCCTCTGGTTTAAAACCCTGAACGTCAATGTTAACGCGATAAGAATCCGGCTGAGTTTCTTCTCCTTCGATTGGTATAAGTCTCGGTGTAATAATACGCAGCGGATTATTTCGGAAAAATGCTCTTTCAAGATGTTCCATTTGTCTGTCCATGTCGCGTATAACACTTCTAATGTCCGGTCTGAAGTCCCATAAATTTCTTGAAATCTGAACGGAAGTTGGAGCGCGACACGATTTTATTAACGGAATAACCATCATCGGACTGCGATACATTTTCTTAAACTTTCAAAAAACTTTCCTTAACTCAAAAACACGAAACACGATGTAAACAATTAACTCGTTGAAAAGCTTCCACAACTCAGCTTGAAATTTAACTGAACTACCGCTGGGAGCCGCATTCTGTTTATATACTGTCATAGAATGATAAGAAAACTCTAGAAATTTCGTCAGCCTTCTAGAATGTTCTGGAACAATTTCAACCAATCAAATCATTCCATTTTGTTTACGCGTTCTCTTCGACCAATCACAGAGCTCGCTGCTTCCACTGCTTTTTACCATGGATGATGCAAACCGCCAACTAAAGTTGAAATTAAATTGAAATTAAAATTAAACTTATTTTTACAATTTCAAAGTAATTTAAATACGGAAAGTGAAACTTTATTCGTATGAAAAAAATATAAACGATAAATTATTTTAATAATTGGATTTTAAAACTTATAATTGACATAAAATTTGGTCTATTTTACATTTTACCAGATTGCCTTCTAAATTATTTTTCAGTTTCGTTGTTTGTTAATCAAATTTTTTCCGTGGCTTTTACAAAGTAACTATTAATAAATTCTTTATGTTAAACTTCTTACTTTTCTTTAAAAAATTAAATATCCCTTAAGCAAAAGATTTCGGCTTAGAAAATATTAGAATTAAGATTTTAAAAAACCTATTATGGAAACTTAAAAAAAACTTTAAATTATTTTTTTCATGTAAAATAATTAATTTTATTTTTAATTTTTTTTGCTCAACTATATTTCAAAAAGAATTCATTATTTCCTCATAAAAATATTACAAATTCACCATTAAAACACATTTAAATTTCAAATCGGCGCCAAATAAGAGAATTTCAGGCTGGCCAACCTTCTCATTATTCATCATCTGCTGTTCTCGAGTGCAAAACAAAGCGCGGGAAACTAATACCAACAAAATCAAATAAGGATTCTTTCTTGTGAAAACTTGTATTTAAAAATTTCGTTCCTAGTTTATATAATTTGTTTTTGGGACTATATTCAGGGGTTGTTAATTATATTTTAACATTTCAATAATATTAAACCTAATAAATCATAAAAGGATGTTCTGATAATGAGCATTCATTCAGGTATTTTGAATTGTTTGCAATTTTTTAAAATTATTTATATTTTTCTTATTTTATAAGATTTAAAAAAACCTTTTTAAAATAATTTTTCTACAACTATCTTGCAAAAAAATGTACTTTTTCATTATCTGTTCTTGTATTCATCTGTTTTCCCCTTATTTCCTAAAAGATTTCCATTTTGGTATTTTTTACTCTTCTATTTATAGATTATTTAAATTATTTTTCTCTTGGATTCCTTCTTTATATTTAGTTATTATTATGAATTTAAATTTTGCATTATATGAAAACAAGTGAAAAGTTAGTCTGTTTAAAATTTATGTTTCTGTAAATACATTTTCATATAAAAATCGTCTTAAATAATTCATCTCGCCTAATGTGTTCATTTATATTTAACAGAAACATAAAATATTCGTAAACTCTCACTGACAAATATTTTCAAATTCTAGAAAATTGATCGTGAATGCATGGGAAGATAGGAGAATACATTACTCAGTCTATCAAAAATAATTATCTGGGAAATTTATTGAATTCTCATTAGTCATGTCCCCCGCATAAAATTTTCTTTTCGGCCTCATCTCATTGCCAAATTATTTCGCCAAAACGTGCAATCTTTGCATTTTGGGGAGACAAATCCACAAAGAAAATTAATTGGTATTGCATTCCGAAATTCATTTAAACATCCCTTAGTAGATAGACAGTGAGTCATTAAATTTGGCTTTCCTAAAAGGGGGGGTGTTTTTGCCAAAGAAGCAAAGACTTAAAAAATATTGCCCCCTTATTCGGCTTTTTTGGCGCGAAAATGGTGATACAATGATCCTACGCTATTTTTTTCTTCGTCATCTAACTCCCAATGGACAGACGCCTACTTCTTCATTTCAAATGCCTTATAAGACTTTACCACCAGCTAGGTATGATACAAGTGGACTTTTGACGTCAGGACTAAAAGTGACGGAGTGAGTAGACGAAGAATGCTAGAAACTTCTTCGTCCCACTGAATTTTCTTTTTCTTATGAAAATATTCCGAATATATCAGACAACTGATTTTTAAAACGTGATAAGTAAACATTGACCAGTTTCTTACAAAAATTTTGTTCTTTTCACCCACTATATTAAACCTAACTCTTATTTTCGTTTTCGACATTCTTTGGTTTTTTTATTAATGAAATTTTATCAAAATAAAATATTTCCATCGTATCTTTGCGGTTCAAAAGTTTCCTGTACAATAAAAGAAACACTGTCTTCTTTAAGAAAACGTTTTTTAATGATTTTTGGGGGCAGAATAAATATTCAATTTAATTTTTTAGCGCTTTACTGTGAGCAAAATTGCTTTTTTAATTGTATTTATTTAATAGCTTTTTACTTATTTTGACTATTTTTTTATTTTGTTTTTTTGAGTTTGATTAAATCAGTTAATTCAATTAAAGTAATTGAAGAGACCTATAAAATGTTGTGTGATTGGAATAGTTTTTTGGAAAGTTTATTGGAAAAGTTCGTGTTCTGAAGCAGTTCTTGTGAAATTCATCCTTCCAAAAATAAATATTCTCCTGATAAGACCCTCGTAAGGATAAAAATAATTTAGTACTTCAGGCAATTTTAATAATTAAAAATAATTAAAACTCAGAATTACTGTGAGATCGGAAATTTTCAGTATTATTTAGAAAAATTTAAGCAACTATTTATGAAAAAAATAATTTTTTGCTTAAAAAATTTTGTAATTCGATGAAATATTCCCCATTTAGTGGAGTTAGTCGGATTTGGCGCGAATCATTAAATTAATGGCGGCGCCTGCGCAAAGTCGTATTCTCTCATCGCTGCCATTTAAATACATAAAAATCCGATTCACACGAAAGATACGGTAACTCGTGAACAATACTTTGACCAGTGCACTTTATTGTTGTGTTTTTCATCTCGATTTTGAAATATCGTAAAGCAAAATGGCTGATAGTGGAATCAAACGTAATATTCCAGTTAAATTGGGAGATTTTTCAGTCATCGACAGTGAATTCAGCAACATCAGGGAGAGATTCGATGCTGAGATGAAGAAGATGGAGGAAGAAATGACCAAATTCCGCTCTGAACTTATGAACAGGGAAAGCAATTTCTTCAAAACCTCGACAAGGTAAAAGATTTCCAATTTGTATATTTGATTTTAACCCTTTTGCATTTTATTAACTATTACTTAAAAATCACTTATAATTGTAAAAAATTAAAAAGACCGATAAGATTTGGCGCGTACAGATTTGGGGGTTTAAATCAAAGCTGACAAAGGGTTAAATTATGTCCTTAAAGATCCTTCGTATTTGTTTGAGTAGAAACACGTTGAGTATTATTTCGTTTATTTATTTTTATAATAGTGTACGTAAAAATATGTGAAATATTTATTTATTCCCATCTATTTTTAAAACTGAGTTTAAAAACTTAAGCATCGGTTACGTGAAACTGCCGGGATTTCGTTATGTATTCAGCATTTCTGTATATTTTTCACTTCTCGTAGGTTTCTATAATTGTTTTTCACATCCATTTTGAGTAAAACCACCCCAGTGCTTAACTTTACAGTAATCTAAGAAATAAAAGTTCTGTTCGAATTCAAAATTCGATACTAAAAACAGTATAATGTGTGCTTTGGTGATTTCAGTGAATAACCACGCTATACATCATAAGAAAAGTATTTCAGAACTCAGAAGCTCTGAAGTCTGTTCATGTGAAACGAAAGTCGATAGGATTGGGGTGCATCTGATATTAATCAATTTACACTCTCCATGAGCTCTGAAGTCATATTCTCTACAGAGTCAGTAAACGATCGATTGCAACTATGGCAACCGTTGACAACATAACAAACATTGACCCCAAATCATCAGCTGACTGCTGAGGCTGAATTCTGCTGTAGCATTAATTTCGGTTTATTCTTTTTTTAAACTTTTTTCATGGATAATTAACCCTGTGGAGGTTAATTAAGCAGCTGACGTTAAGAATATAAAATTCTTTACGTCTTAATATAAAAAAAAATTTTTTTTTTTATTCTCAAATGGGAAGTAGGAGGTGCAAAGAGCGGAACAGGAAATCGACTTGTTTAGATGTTTTCAGGTTATTTTTTAAAATCCTCGCCCACGGACATTTTTCTCCCAAAAATGAATGAAGTCATAATATTTGTAACTAATTCCGATGAATTTTTTTCAATGCAACTTGCCTACGCTATTTCAACTCTGACTGTGAGCGCGATGACTTTATAAGGCAACGTGTCGACCATGTCCTCAGCTTTCATATGTTCGTTTTTTCTTTTTTAACCCGCTTTAATCAGGTCGAGCCCTATCAAATGGTAACTTATCTGAAAAAAAAAAAAACATTAAAGCACACAGTGAAGTAAATGCGATCGGCTTCGATAACACGATTGCATTTGATTTCTGCGTTTCGTCGTAATTAAATTAAAGCTGTAATTCGGTTAATTAAATGAATTACCGTGGGAGGGCAAAGAAGAATGCTTGACCGTAGGTGATCTCGTAATTATTGTTTACTTTTGACGAGTGCTTAATCATTTTTGTCATGGGAGAAATTCAAGTAAAAGAAAATGCTGCCAAATATGGGAATACAATCGCAGAATATTTAATATTCATTATTTCGTAAATTTATAAAAGCACAGTGGTTTTCCTAAAGTCATAATTACAACCGTAGTTTGTTCATTCATCTTCTGCGACTTTTTAGGCGAAAAACAAATGTAAAATAACATTCGGAATGGCGCGAACCTAGCTCTCGTTCATGAGCATAATTAGGTGAAGGTCAGACTATCACAAAAGACGTTGTAGCATTTACTTTTGAAAAATCATAACCGAAAAAATGGTGACATAGACTCATTCATTGTATCCCTCGATTTGAGTACTCCACCGTGACAAAATATGCGCCCTATAATTTTTTAGACAAAGCCTTGGACCTCTTTGAAGAAGGAGTGGTTCTGTAAACTTTACTCGGTAATATTTTCTACGAGTGGAAATTCTCGTCAGCAGTTTGGCACCACTGCCCTCTGAAATTGTACTTTTCAAAAACGTATTTATCACGTTGTTTGAAGTTTCCTCTCTCCAATCGGTGTTTCACACCAAATCTGGGATAAATTCAGAGTGCGTGCTCGGTTTTTAATTTAAATATCTGGAAGCATCGTTCACCACAGTAATATTTACTCTTAAACAACTTTGCCAGAGGCTTATTTACCTTTCTTGAAACGTTCACGAACATTAACTTAAATTATTCGAGTTTACGTTGTGACTTCTTCAATGTCTGCGTAATTTTCAAGGTCTTTTTAATTTTTTATTGGAAACGTTTCGGCTGGTTTATACATAGTCGTTTAATACCCAGATTTGTAATTGAATTAAAATTGAATATACATTAATTGGAGACGTGTAATTTTAACTCCGATCATTTCCGCATTTATTTTTTCTGTTTGTCGTTTGCCAAATTATGAAACCACAGATTGAAAAGACACGAATGTTTTATTTCCTCGGGGAACTGAAAACATCTGTGGAAGTTTTGCAAGTTTCTCATCAGTATTAGTCATTCTTTACCTCCCTCCGACTGCTCTTTAAGGTATTCGTACCCTTTTTATAATAAGGTCACGATGAAATAACCACAGGTGGGTTAGGCTCTCATTCCACGCAGTCCACAAACCGTGGTCGGTGGTGACCACACCCGGGTATTGTGAAAGCTTCCTCTCCATCATTTCAGATCCACTCATCTCAGATCTGACATTTTGTTTCGGGTTACTTTTACATCCTTTCGGAGGTATTTCACTTCATGAATCAGGTGGTATGCGGGGGAAAATATTTTTTAAAAAGACAAACAGAAATACCATCCAGAGTATTCCAATAGCAAATACCGAACTAATGAGACATGAGCGACGTGTCAATTGATTTAACAACCAATTAACACAATTTTTTGTATTTTTTTTTTCATGCATTTCTTGACTTAATACTGGTTTTTGCAATGACTTTGTCGGCTGAATGTAAAATCATTTAAAATAAACATCGTTGGATTGGCATGCTTATTAACAACCGACTTACTCTTAAGTTGTAATTAACATGAAAACAGTCGAAGATCTCATACTTCCGAAACGACATCAACGTCCACTGTGACGGAAACAACGAGCTCTGGATTTGAGGACAAAAGTAAAAAGAAGGATTTCGAGGAGAAATTCTCCAGGTGATGGATACGTAGATGTTATTACAGCTTTGAAATTTTTTTACCCGCTTTAAGCAACTAATTAACTCTTTTACGAAGGTAAAACCCGAGAATGAGCAAAAGCTGCGACCCACAATTAATGAAGAAAATTGGAATAACCGAATCGAAATCCTCTTGCAAAAACACCAACAACAATAAAGGTGTTATTGTTCAACAAAAAAAAATATGCAAAAATATTTGCACAGATAATCGATTGAAAATACTTTGCTTTGAGAAATATTAGAAATTTGAACTATTTTGAAAAAATTGTTGTTGATAAACAGGAGTTTTGTTTAGACCGTATTACTTTAAAGCTCTATCGCTTTAACTGAGAGTTATAATAATAATGTACCGTTTTGCAGTGATTTTGCTCTTTCTCTGGTAAATATTCCTTAAAATAAAATTATTCTCTCAATATTTCTATTAATTTTTTTTGAAGTATCTGTCAGTAAAAAGTTGGCAAAAGCAACAGGATTGATTATACCTCTCTCTTAATATTCCAACTTCAGTAAATATTGATGCAATATATCTGTTTGGTATTCTTTCCATACAACGAAGTTTGCAGTCATACAATCTTAATTAATTTTTATTATTTATGAATTAAGGATTTGATAGTTCAATGGACGATGTAGGAATTCCTCGGAGTTTATATGCGTAATGATAAGAGAATTACAGGAATGTCGTCGATTGCAGGCAATGGAATTTTCAAATACTGATTATTTAATTCAGACGATTTACTGCGCAACTAATCATATACACCTTAGTTCTCTGTCCCCTTTCATTTTTATCGCATAAAGAGGCTTTCTTACAAATTTATCAAATATTAGGGGAATTCTTGTTTATTAATGACAGAAAGTCCACGAATGTTTAGGATCTGTCAGAAATGTCTGCAGGGAAATTTTAAACATTGTTACTGAAATTATAATTTCATTTTTCAGCACAACTTCCAACACATCTTCTTCCTCCATTCAAGATTCGCGGGGTGGAGAGCTCAGTAACACCTGGTTGGATGGATTTAATTCTCCTCTAATTCAGGATCAGGGTGACAATAAAATGCTGAAACTGAGATTCGACGTAAGTCAATATCAGCCAGAAGAAATCGTCGTCAAAACAGTGGATAACAAATTGCTGGTAAGTATAACTCTTGTATAACTTTTGCATAATTTTGTATTTTATGAATTGAGGAACAATATCCCTTAAAACGTCTTCCCAAACTTTTTTCGGTCATTTGGCGTCCAATGATTAAGAAAAACATTATCGGTGTGCATCTCAAAAGGAAAAAAGGGAGAGTTATTTTAAGCGCATTTAGTGGAATCAGAGTAATGGGTGCAACTGGCGTTGCTTGCTGCCAATTAAAGCAGAAGCAGTCACACCTTCCCCTTCTTTCCTACCACCTGCTTTCTCCTCAGGGTCGACCCCTGAAAGACTGAATTATTTTAAAGGACACGACCGAATAGAAAAGCATTTTTTGGGCTTTCTGCTGCGTAAAGGTTTTAAAACCTCAAATTGGCAAAATTCCGAAGCGGTGGGCTAATTTTAAGTTAGCATTATTACGTAATCTAAAAATTTATTTCGAAACAGATCTGCAAATTTTTGATTTATAATTTTTCTTTTTATTTGATAAACAACGATCTTATACAGTGAAATAAGGTCGAAGAGTGTCAGAATAAGGGCTGAATCAAAAAATTACGCGGACATATTGACGAAAAATTAACAAATAAATGATAAACTAATTAAAGAAAAAAATCAGTTTAAAAAAACGAAAGCCAAATTAATGAAAAAACTAAGTAAGGGAACGACTGGAGAAATATTAGAAAAGATGTTGTCTATGTGTACTCAACTTTTTCGCTCATAAATAAAAGAAATTAAATTGACGCCAATCTTGGATGCAGATGTTAATTTGTAAAATTCAGTTACCGATGCTTACCTTATTATCTCATGGAAAATTATTTCTCGATGAAATTATAAACGCGGATTAGTCATAGGGAATTACGTCATAATTGCAACATGTCTTTACCTTGAAAGCACGATTTTCCCGCACACTTTTGCTCGTCTTCGCGCCTTCTCGCACGTGATTAGTAACCTAAATATTAAACAGTACGGGGGGGACTTCCCCTCGAACACTCGCATAGTTTCCAATTACCAAAGTCACGGAGATTATAGCTGAAACTGTTTTCTGTATATTGTTCTTTTCGAGTGTTCTTAATAGGGAAAATGTGGACAAAACGCTTTCATGTCTAAGCTATTCCAAAGCAAATACACACTTTTCTTTGACCAGACTACACTTATCGGCATTGCATTTCCAAACCTCTCATTACTCAACACTAAAAGCTTGCTAACAAAAACATAAAAAGAAATTTCGAAGTTTAAAACGATGACTCATGTGGTGTGTCTCAATTTTGAAAAAGCTTTGAGCCAGGGGGAGGGGTTATTAGCAACAAAAGAACGGGAAAATTACATGCAAGGTCATTTCGTGAATTGGACGACATCAGAATGCAAAATTTTTAAGTAGCCCCGTCGAGTGCGACCGAAATAAACTTTTAATATCGGGTAATATCAATTTGCAGAGATATTGGTTTTCTACTAAATGTATTTCTCTTGACCTCTATGAAAAATGATTTCTCTAGGAAAGCCTAAAAAACTAACTTTTCATCATCATAGTGCCCAAATCGGCCTATGAGCTGACTGTAGTTTCATGTGAATAATCCATGAAAAATAGTTTTTTTTTAGTGTAGAATAAAGACTTGGAGTGCAACAGGAAACTGTATTTTTCCGCTTTCAGTTGAATAATGAAAAGTCAAAATTATATGGTTATTGACACATGCAGCAGATTGTTCATCGCTGTAATTGTATGACAACCGTGGTTAGCTGACTTTGATTTGACTTAATACACTTTTCACATTTGTCCGCTTGCACTGAACTTCTGCACTACTGTAGTGGATGGCGAGTTCACTGACAGTACTTCACCGAGTTGTTAGCAGGTGAAGGAGGCGGAATTTTGTTTGTGGTTTGCCTGTATTCAGAGTGCCTGACTTGACAAGCAAGCCTTCAATCTAAAACTCTAGATTAGCCGTTTTAGACTGTTGTGTTGCTCCGAAAGTACAAAAAACGGCCGAAAAAAGAGGTGTAATAGCAATAAAAATCGGGATTGATGAACGTTTTTATGTATTCCGAAAAATTTCACTAAAACAGTGATGGCCAACCTACGGCCCGTGAAGGTATTGCATGTGGCCCGCTCTTTTATTCCTATATTCACATACGTTTTTGGTGATTTTAGTCCATTTTAATTTTTAAATAAAGGGTTATTCTGATATTAGAATAACTTCAATTTGAAATTCTTTATTACCTGTCAGCAAAATTTTAAATTTACGCTTTAGAATCCATTCGGTCATTTAAGTCAAAAGGACTGTTTGCATTAAAAATGTAAAAAGGAGGCAAAGGCAATAGTCGTGACAGCAGAAATGTAGAGAAGAGAAGAAAATGAGAAGAAAGAGAAAAGGAAGAAATAAGAAAAAGATAAAAATGGAAAATGATAAGATAGAGAAAGGAGGAAGTGAGAAAATGAGAAAAGAAGAAATGAGAAGAAAGAGAAAAGGAGGAAATGATAAAAAAGAGAAAAAAGATAAAAATGGAAAATGAGAAGAAAGAGAAAAGGAGAAAAAGAGAAAAGGACAAAATGAGAAGAGAGTAAAAACTAATTTTAAAAATCCATATTTAATTTTCTTATACGTTGTGGCCCCCAAAATGACCCCAAACTCAACTTTGGCCCGCACATTATCAAAGATTGGCCATCACTGCACTAAAACAACGCTGAATGTTGAATCTTTCCTTTCACTCTTTAGAATGATCACTGTGATTAGTTAAAAAAAAAAAAAATCAGTGGGGGCACAGGAGTCTTAAACCTGAGTCAAACTCAAGATGAATGACGTAATTTAAGTGTGGGCGTCCCACGACCGCACTCCGATGTTTAGTCATTTCAAAGTGTGGGGACTCATTGTAGTAACCTTAATGCGAAAGCAGAAACGAATTCATTATTTCTAGGAAACATGAAAGAACTTCTCTGGCAGAAAGGAAGGGTTGTTTTAAATTCCAAGTTTAAAACCGCCATTAAAGACCGGTTGAGCCCACGGTGTAATGCAACCTTCCCATTGAAGGTGAAGAGTGTAGTCGATATACTTGAGAACGTAGGGCAGATCAGAATAAGGCGCTAATAACTGCACGTCGTCATTCCACTCCCAAAAAAGGCGGTGTTTCATAATCTCTCACACGTCCGATTTCTGAGATTCCTCTCCTTTTGTATATTTTTTTTTCATTTTCACCCCCGAATGCGCAGTTACAGAAGAAGAAATAATACGGCGTTTCCTAAAAACATTTCCCCGACGATAAAGATTCGACAGCAGCATCTGAATGAACCCTGTTGTTGCTTAGGTAACGCTCACGGCCGTCTACGACCTTCTAAGCATTACAAAACAGATTTCTGGCGTTCTAAATGGAGACGAAAATAAAATAAAAAAGGCCGAAAGACGAATTCCGATGAGAAATCCCACTTAATGATTAGAACTGACGCCAGCGGGTCGAACACCCCATTTTCGTTTTATGCACTGCGTTGGAACTTATTTGTTTTCTTTCTTTTTCCTCGCAGGTCCACGCCAAACACGAAGAAAAATCTGAAAGCAAATCCGTCTACAGGGAATACAACCGAGAATTCCTACTACCCAAGGGAACCAATCCGGAATCAATAAAATCATCCCTTAGCAAAGACGGAGTTTTGACCGTTGAAGCTCCCCTCCCGGCACTCACAGGGGGTGAGAAAATGATCCCGATCGCACACTGAATGGGGAGACTAATTTCTCGAAAATACCTGCAAACCGTTGCCCAAACTTCAGTTGGATATCGAAACGTGGATTTTTTAAATCCTTTTTCCTGTTAATAATTTTGGAGATTAATTAAACAGTCTGTTATGTTGCATTATTTCATCAATTTCCAATCGTTTTCAAAACTCGTCAGCAATAAAGCAACGCTTTCTTCGTTTCTTTACATTCATTCCCTTCGATTCTATAAAACGTTTTAAGCGCAAATTTTTATCATTTTCAAATTATTCGAAATAAATGGGATTCATTCCTTTCACTCTTTCTTTACTTTTATTTATTTGTTCAAAGTTTGAAAAAAAGCTGAGCGAGGGCAATATTTTTTTAGTTTATTTATGAAAGCAAACCAACATTGGAATTTCTAAGAGATTTTCCTCCATTTTAAATTCTGACGGAAACTCGAAATGAGAAAAACTAAGAAAATGAAAAAAATTTGTTTGATGACCGTCTGCGGTCTCTCATTACTCAAAATTTTATTGCTTTGAATTGAATCCAATCTTTCATAGAAAAAGTTAAATTAGTTATATATGCGCATAACCGTAACTTCATAAATTATTTGAAAACTTAATTTTTTTTTCTTAGGCGAAAATTGAAAAATGTTTTGTACAACTTTTTAAAAAAAAATTTTTATTATTTACATTATAACACTATTTATTTGAAATTAGTATTTATAGTTATTTAAAACCGCAATAAACTAAGTAAAAACATAAAATAAATGTATTATTTATTTTTCTTTCCTTTTCTCCTGTTATTATTCATCACTTCCAGAAATTCCAGAATATTTCATTAAATACATACACAACTGAATTTCAAAATCATTCTTTTGGAGGAAGGTCAGTAAAAGGGACACTCGAAGTGACTCATTATGTTAATAAAATGAAAGGACAAAATGTGCTTTAATTTATTTATTTTCACTGATAAAAAATCTACAACTATCTACAACTCAGTCATTTTTATTCTGCGTTTTTTACTGGAAACTAAACCTTGACATTAATTTCCAATGCATAATTTCCCAAACTGACCTTAACATCTTCAAAATAAATTAACTATAAAAGACGTTCAATTATTTTACGAATGTAAAAATCATTTTATTAACCATCTGCCACAATTTTTGGCTGGTGAGTCTACCCCTAACATTTTGTGTTGTCATAGATGCTCGAAACAATACACAAATAATGTGAAGTACTCTCCCGATGTTAATTATCTACTTGTATTAATTACAACGTGAAAATTACTACCACATAATAGTTTCTGAGTTTTTACTGAATCTCTCCGATTGATTTTTATGTTTTTTAAATTCGTGTTTCCTCGCAGAGTAATTCTCGTAAAATATTTTTGGTTGCTTGAGCTTTTTTAAATAATTTACATTGATTGTTTCTGGAGTTAAATAAAATCGTCTTCTACCGTTGGTAAGTCCGTTAACGGGTTTCAAATTACAACGCAAAGTGTAACTTCCGGAATTACCGAAAAAGTTTTTCCGACTTCTTTGAGAAGAAAACCAAAAATGGTCATTGGAAGGTATTTCCTTTTGAATAAGTCTGTCAGCACCCAAAGTTAAATGTCTGTTTGTATTGAAAATTGGGCGGTATTCAAATCCTTCTGATCCGAATCTCTCACACCTGAAACAATGTTTCCCCTTCATGGGTTTATTGCATACAATACAAAATCTTGTGCAAGTTTTACTTCTAATTCTTGGAATCTGCGTGCTGATTAACATCTTTTCGCTGATTTTGGATTCTTTACTGAACGGTCCAAAATCATTTCTCTTCTTTGTATCTTTATTAGCATCGGAATTCCATAAATCTTTTATTTTCTCATTCCAGTTTCTTTCGTAAGTTGAAAAATGATTTTCATTTTCAATGTTTTTTTTATTAGGGTTTTCTAAAACAGTTTGATTGCTTAAATTTTTCTTAACTCTAATTGGTGTCGAGAGGACTGTAGTGTTCGGTTTTTTGATCAATCCGTCGGTCTGTTTCGCCTTTATACGGTGAGTGTTCTTTTCCGGAGTTGCTGAACAATCAGCAGAGCAGTCGGGGTTAGTCTGATCGGTCAAATTTTTTTCTTTTTCCTTCCAGTACATTTTAGCCTTAGTTACGTCTATTTTATCCTCTACGATGCCTTTGCGATGATCTTGGTTTTCTTTGTTGTATAATCCCGATTCGATATCGTGAACGGCTTTTCGAACAATGTGGCTTTCAATTTGGCGTTTGTACGGTTCGCTTTCATTCTGCTTCGTTGGAATTCCTACGGTGTTCCAGGATTGTGGAGGTTTTGTATTTTGAAGAATTTCTGATTCATGACTGGGAACCCAATCAGTCCCGAAGCAAACATCTTCAAATCCTTCATTTTTATCGTGATTCACTCCTTGACGGCTGAAACAGATTTAAAAAAAAGATCAGTTCATAAGAAGTGCACTAAAAACACGGAGCTGTGTCATAAAGGAATGAAAAAGACAGTAATTTTTATATTTTGTAATTTTCTAATGTTAATTTGTAATTTTTGTATGTAAAACAGGCATTTAAAACCAGAAGCTTTATTGTATTTTATTTTTTACTATTTATATTTTACAACGTTACAATTAATTATATTCCCGTTTTTATGTCTTTTTAACTTATAAATTTATATTTAATTTATTGACAATTTTCGTTATGATATTTATTTAATCTGTGTTACTTATTGTTTTGCTTATCTATCTTATAATTTCATATTTAATTTGCTGATTCTGCATATTTTATTTACTTTAAAAGTTATAACTGTTTATCTTTGAATCTGTACATAATTTATAACTTTGTTTTGATTATTGTTTATAAAAAATTTGTTGCTTATACTCCCTTAATGCCCTCGGGCCATTATTAAATTTTATTAAATTTATTATTAAATTATTAAATTATAAAATATTAAATTATACATTATTAAATATTATTAAATTTAAACAAAAGAACTCCCAAAAAATGAAACGTATACAACACTTTCTTTAATATTATAAAAATTGTTATTATAGTACTATTATATTCTACCTTTTAAGGTTCCCAGTCCTCCAACTTCAACTATCGTAATAACTATCGAATTTATTATCAATTCCAATATTTTCAGTTTTAATAAAATAATTCCGGAGTTCTCCGTTGGATTTATAATCTTTGGATGAAACTTTGTCTTCCCTCTTTCCTGTCGTCCTGTATTGAGGCGTGAAGTAAACATTGGAGCCTTGATTAAAATGCATGATCTCTTGCATGAATGGAGAATTTCTCCTTTCCGAATTCGTAACTGATTTGTTTTTATAATCGTAATAATATTCATTTCTTAATTCCACGGGCAAAGAAAGAGTATCGCCTCCGAGTTCATCAATAGATTCTTGAGTTTTGGATGTTTTCAAAGATTTGAGAGTCGTGTAGAAGTCGGGGTTGTCGTGGCCCTGCTCCACTGAGAAGACGCCATCCTGTTGATTGTCACTCTGAGCGTACGTATTCTTTCGTTCCGGTTTCGGTGTTAGGTTTTTCTCAGTGCGTTTCTGTTTTCTTAATTGTGTGGACTGATGCGTTTCCTCCAGGGGTGATCGAAGGGGAGGTTTTCGTTTTCTGAGTGAAACTAAAATAGCACATAATAACACCGCCAGCTGGACGACGACAAGTGCTAATCCGATTATAAGAAAAATGGTGATGTGTTCTTTAAACCATGCGTTTAACTTGTCGATACATCCCTGAAATCAAAGTACAATGCTTTACTGCTGAAATTTTTATTTTGAATTTATATAAAATATTCTTCAATCCATTGAAAATACCACTTTGGAAATTTAAACACTAGAACGTCGGGGTCATTTATGATAATTACATTGCCATTCCGTTACTCCCCGACTAATTTTCTTGAAATTTGGTGAGTTTTCATGAATTTTTGCGTAGAATACGATGGTGAAGGAATTTTTTCAAAATTCAAAAAGGGGGCTGAGAAAAATTTGAATATACTAGAAAGGCCGGAGGGGTCACTTTTGACCCAGACCCAATAACACG
Organism: Brueelia nebulosa; assembly: GCA_028293925.1. Taxonomy (NCBI): domain Eukaryota; kingdom Metazoa; phylum Arthropoda; class Insecta; order Psocodea; family Philopteridae; genus Brueelia; species Brueelia nebulosa. The sequence goes on along the minus strand of JAQIBA010000055.1, from coordinate 73,807 downwards.
TTTATTTCTTAATGAATTCTCTTTATTTTGTTTGTACCCCACAAAAAAACATATGGTAACATATTTTCAAAAACAAAATATTCATTTCCTGCTTCTTCAACAATAGATAATTCGAGAGAGCTGAACCTTTTAGTGTACTTTCGCAGATAAGATTTTATTTTTACTGATTATTTTGAGGGTCTTTTGAGTTACAGTGCATTGGTCAGAATAAAGAGATTCAATGGGCTTCGTCTGTGAAAACTAAACATTTTCTTTGCATTCTCAAAACTGAAAGCTCAGTTACAAATGCGCCTAAGAGTTATAAACACAGACGATTTAGTGATAGATTCTAAAAAATTTTAGTTATAGTAATGAATACACTTCTGTACAGTTATATTTATTTTTTTGAGCACTGCTGAACATGGCAGACAAAAATTGGGAAGAATTTGTTCGATATTGTTTCTCTTTGGAAAGTGAAGATTCCAATGGAGAAGGAGAGTATGATAGTGAAATACAAATTATTTCATCTGATTTTTCTCCTCTTGCAAAGAAAATAAGCGCTTTTAGGCTGAGGGTCAAAAGTGACCCCTCCGGCCTTTCTAATTAGTTCGATTTTGCGGTCGTTCTATTAAGAGAATTCAAATTAGCGTAATTTCCACACCTTCACATGTCGTCCGTATTGATATCTCGAATTGGTTTTTGCCTGGCAAAGACTAGAGTTAACTGGTTTAGGATCTAAAAAAGAATTTTCGTCGTCCGTGTTACTTAGAAAACAACACGAATGAGGCACCCTAAGGTCATGCATAGTGTCTTGCTCCCGTTTCCACCATCTTGATCCATCGTAATCGGATCCCGATTGCATTCCGCAACATTCAAACTGAAAAATTAAATTTCAAATTAAAATCAGGAATAAAATATAAAACACTAAAGGAACAGGTATACTAACGAGTGTTTGAGCGAGATCAACAGCAGCGGTATACTGACTTCTTCCGGGCACGCCATAATTATTCATTAGACCCGTTACCATTTGATCTCTGTCCGAAATGACCCCAATGATTTGCGGGCAGAGGGATGCGACGGCACCGAATGAAATTTCCGCCAGCAGTAAAATAATTAAAAGAAACATGTACTGAAACAAAAAGGAAACGAGTGATTTCATCGAGAGTTGTCAGCTGTGAGATGAAAGCAACTTACCGTCCCCATTAACCAGTTCGACTCGAGAGCACAAGACGCCCAACAACCTAAAAAGGCGACGCCACATACGATGAGCCCCAAAACCATAAAAGCAAGAGCTGCATAGTACAGTAGAGGCTGGGAGATAACTCCGGGCTCCACAACGAGTTGAGATAACAATATCCGAGGGGCGTCGTTAACTAATAAGCATCCCAATAGCACGAGACAAATCCCAGAAAGCTAAAATATCAATTTTTTATTCTATAACAATACTCAATATAATATTATTCAATCGATCACTATTGAAAACTCACCAAAAAAATTTGATTGCACAAAATAAGTGCGATTTTCCCGAAATTTATTTTCATTTTTTTCATTTTCGGATAAAAAAATACTCCAACTAAAGAATCATTTGCTGGAAAAATAACAACTGATTAGTGATTGTAAAATGCATCACAATTTGAAGTAGGAAAAGAGAATAACGAAATGCACGGTTAAATAAAATAATACCAGTAATTATTTATTTGTGAAACCGTATTTGAATCGCCCAGGATTTTTTCATTTATTTATTTATTTATTTTAAAACTCTGACGAAGTTATTTTACTTGGCCAGATTAGGCTAATGCCTCTACTGGTCCACGAAAAAAAATTCCTCAAATACAGTCAAAAAAAAAACAACTTACAGTAACTTTTTTTTCTTCCAATTTCTTCCCTTTCTCCCTACAAATCATTTTGTAGATCTTTCAGGAGATACACCCTTACTGTATTTATTTAATTTAATTTAATATCATTAATTATTACTGATTAAAACTAACAGGAAGAAAAAAAACAATTTTATTAACTTTTTTTTAATAGACAAAGGCTGATGTCCATCCGATACAACTCAATGAACAATGTCTCAAACAGATAAAATCAGAATTACTATTCTAATTAAGAATTGCTTTTCTTCCAAAACTATAAAAACCCCTATTTTGGTAATCAGAAGAATTAAAAAGCAATACAATCATTCCCGAAAGAAACTTTTCATAATAAAATTTATTTAATTAAAAGAATTGGTGTAAAGGGTTTAGTGCGACAGGAGAAAAAATTTTTACACTAAAATAAACAACTTCAGATTAAAAGTGAATTTAAAATCCTACTTTCTCTTTTGTTTCACTTGACTGACATTTATAATTTAGTATATAAATCCTCGACACACTGAAGCGCTCACCTTTATTCGGGCAAAATAGACGCCTTTGTTCTCTTTTACAGTATTAAAAAGTCATAAATTATCATAAAACAATTCACAATAGGAATTTTTTTAAAATTTCAAAACAACTAAAGCCAGAAAATAAAATTAGCGAAAAATCACGAATCACTATTATTAAAACACACATTTACAAAATAATTGCGTTTTTAGATAATATGCGAAAGCTGAAAAAACTCAATTTTTTTTTAAAAATCAATTTCCCCTGTTCGGTACAAAAAAAATACTACATGAACTTTTATGAAACGAATGTTAGGAATTAAGTTCCGGGGTGTAGAAAAACTGCAGGATTTACGGATCAGCAAACATGAATGTTGAACAGGTTAGACGTTATATTGAATTATAAGCAGGTTTGCTTGGTCAATTTTAATTGTGCTCTTTAAAACCCTTTAACACGCATTACAGTGTATCTTTTAATGATTCGGTTATAGTATGTACACCCAAACACAGGTCTATTTTATCTTCGGGATTGACCATCTTTCCCGACAATCTTTTTCAATAAAATTTCATTTGATAATAAAAATTTGTATTTTTATGTTATTTTACTTTTAAAATCACGACTGCTAAAATGAATTAAGAAGAAAATAATTTTCTTGCAAAGAAGAGTATCTACTTTACTAAAGTATTTCAAAAAAATATTAAGATAATTTAAATAATGTCACTTACATTTAAAAAAAATTATTAAGAGTTCATCCTTCCAAATTTTCCTAAAAGTCCAGTTTACTAGACTTTGAGGACATGCAGGTCAACACTGCAGATTCGTCCTGCTCTCTTTCTGCAGAATCATTTAGTTCCGGCGGCAAATTAAACTCCTAAAACATTCAATAAGACATCCATATTTATTGTTAAATAATCCAAAACTGCTGTAAGTTTGAAAACAAAAGTAGAATTGAGCGGTTCACATAAATACATTTACGTATAGAACATTCGCTAAATCATTACAATATTTACCACTTAAAAAGTATTACATACAGTAAAAGTAAATAGTTTCCATTTATGAAAAAACAGTTTAAATCAAACTGAATATAGGCAAATCTCTTAAAACATCGAAAAGAAATCATTTTTAAAATTTTTATAGAATTGAGCAGATGAATACTCTCCACTAATAATTTCTGCTGTATTTAGTATTTATTCTATACTTATGTCAGTGATGCCCAAACTACGGCCCGTGCGTTATTTAATTTCTATGACATTTCTTACTTTCAAATTATTAATTTAATTTTTATGCGTTTTAATATAAAAACATTTTAGTATTAAGATTGTATGAAAATGACAATACTATTTTTAACTGATAAATGTGTATGATTCCCTCAGAAATTTGTAAATTATGTGTTTTGGGTTGTATTTTGTAACAGTGTCTCAATGTAATTGTATAATTCATTCCCTAATGCTATTGTGCGAAATAGGGAAAATATATTATTATATTATTATAATTAAATTCTTTCTTATCTTTCGGCAAATAGACTAATTTTATGTTGTGGCCCGCAAAAATACACCAAATTTACCTCTCACTTATGAAACGTTGGACATCACTGATTATATTATACATAAGTCTTAAAATAATTAAATAAATTAATTATTACAAGAAATTAATTTAAAATAAAACAAATTCTTCTTGAAAATAGACTTTTAAAAATTTTACAAATCTAAAAATGAAATTTACCATGAGAAATTCTGCAAGGAAAAATTTTTATAAGATTAAAGTCTGTGATTAAAGATATTGCAATTATAATTACCCACCTCTATGACAAATTTCTTTCTCTGTAGTTTGAAAGCTAAATTTTTAGCTGGTGAGTTATAAGATATTAAAGTATTTATGGCAGCTAATTTTTGAACCAAAAAAAATCCATGGAAATCTTTAAAAGGAAGTAAATTTTCACATTTTGTACCTGCAAAGGACTGCAACTGAATTGCTGTGTCTGTAAGATGTATGCATTTATTCATAATATCTTTCTGAAAAAAATACAAAGGAATGTTTCAGATAAAAATACATAAATGTTTTCAGTCATTGATGATGTATAACTGGTAAATACCTTATGCAGGCTGTAAGGCATTGTAAGGCAACAGGTTGCATATGCATTTCTCAGTAAAGCTCTGAGAGAAAACAAAAACATTAAAAAATGCTTTTCAGAATGAGAATTCTCATCACAGTGCCATGATGATGAATTCACATGAAATAATACTATTCTTAAAATTTTTCTTTCAGCATTTGGTTGATTTGCAAAATACAATCCTTCTTCCAATTTCTTTTGAATTGATTTTAATAAATTGAAATAAATACTTTCTTGAAATGATTGCCCTGATGTAACTGAAAAAATAAAAATTGACAATTATTAAAATTCAAATTCTGGACTTAAACACTTATGAACAATTAATACTATTATAAAATATATTATCAAACCCACCTTCCTTTCCAGAGAAATATGTTACATCTGATTTTTCAATCAGTTCTGGGGGCATGGCTTTTGAGAGATCAAAATAATGACCAAAGTATCTATGTCTATCATGAGATGATGTTTTTAAATTTTCATATCTCCAAGCAATAGTCATTTTTTTTTCAGTCATATTATTTTCATTTAATTCTTTTATTTCTTTATCTATTAAAGATGGCAGTCCCTGAACCTGCAAGTAGATGAACAAAATTACTTATTCAGTGGGTGTAAGAATTAAGAAATACTAAAACCATTTGGGAATACAAAGTACATTTAACTTTACAGGATTTTCCAATCCAACAATATTCTAAATTTGGTCATTTTTATTTTTTTGTTTCCATACAATAAAATTATTTCTTGAAATTGTTTACTTTTTTCCTTTTAATCACAGCAATATATTATAATGTTCTCAAAAAATTAATCTCATTCTAAGGTACCTCATGGGGATAAAACAGTAAATTATGTAAAGATATAAAGATTAAGTAAAATTCACCATTTCCTGTAAATTAATATCTTCACTTGCAAGAAACAAAGAATGCTGGCACGCAATTCCCTCAGCCAAAAAATATCGTAGCATAATCTTGGCATACGTTCCATATTCATCTTCATCTGAAAGGATTTAAAACATCATATTTACTGAGTACTGAGAACAGTAATTCATAAGTAAAAAAAAGGAACACTTTTAATTTACTCACTTATAAGTAGTAGAGATCCCACTGGAATGCCACCTCCTGTAAAATTAAAAATTTAAATTTGAGAAAATAACCTAACTTTGTTAGAAAACCAAACGTTTTACCTATTAAGCTGTCAAATGAAGAAATTCCTGACGAAATAAGAAGTTGTGAATTATGTAAGGAAGGGTTTGTTCCTCTAATAAAATTTACTTTTGGTGCTCCTTTTTTTTGAAAACTTGATCTCTGAATACCCGCCATTTTAACGACTATTCAGCTCTAAAGTAAAAAATCTGATTTGTGCAATCGTACACTTTATGGACTTGATTTAAGAGTACTGAGTCATATTGATTTATATGGAAAAATGTAAAAGAAAAAAATGAAATGGATTTTCTTTCGCAAATAAACGGTTTCAGAGATATTCTGTTTTAAATTAAACAAAAATATTTAAACAGAATTATGATTTCTCCAATGATTTTTTAAATTTTTATAAGATTTAATAATTTTTTAAATTTAAAATTTCCTGGCATGCCTTATAGGGTTTTAGATACCATAAATTAAAGGTTCATTCATTAAATATTTATATTAAAAATTTCATAACTTCACTTAAGTTGTTGAAAAATTAGAATAAAAATAAATGCCAAAAACTAAAAGTCAAACTTTAATGTTAAAAAATTAACATTGTGATTTAACTGAAAGGATAAGGGAAAAGACAAATAAGAACAGCAAATATAAATATAAATTAGGATGGTATATTTAAAATTGAATTTGATCCATTTTTGCATACCATTTTGCCATGGACTGGCTAAGATCCTCAGAAATATTTATGTTGATTTGTTTCAAGGCTGACCATACTGAGATGTCACAGATGTTAATACTCTCACCCCCAAAGTAAGCACATCTGCCAAGTTTGGCATTCAAATTCCTGAACAAAGATGCCCTCTCCTTAGCATTTTTTACATGAATTATTCTATGACAAACATCCAGGATGGCATCCATTTGAATTGTTTCAATTAAGTCTTCTGATGGGTATCTAAGAAGGGTGAGTCCAGACCTTCCAAGGAATCTCAGGATATTAACTTCCCCTCTGATTGACTGTTGCTTAATTGGGCTGATTACTAACTCTGCATCTGTGATACCTGCAAATCAAGTTTGAGCTTTAGGGCTTGTTTTTAAAAAAAAGAAAACAACATTACAAATAAAAAGTTACCTTCTTTCCATATCAATACTAATTTCAGAGCATTTTCAATATCATTTGCCTTCTCTTTAAAGCAACTGACATTGTCTGGAAGACTTGAAACACTAGAATGAACATGGCTGTGAAGCAATATTGGCAAAGACTTGCAAAGATGCTTAATAAGAAGTAATGAATAAGGAGGATTTGATGGATTGGCATTAATTACTGCACCTTGAAAGATCTGAAACACAGTGAAATGGTAAAAATCATACAAAACATTAATTTTATAAGTTTTAAATCTGAATAGACAAGAACAGACAAGAAATCCAAAATGAGATGAGATGATGAATTTATTTAAATCTTATAAAAACAGCTATTAATTAATTAACAAAATTTTAAACATACTTTTAGATTGCTTAGTAATGTACTGTCCGGTAGAGTACAACCTGACAATTGGCATGACTCCGTCACTGATTTTTTAATACTCTGCAGTTGCAGCTTGAGTTCAGACAACTGCTGGAGAACTAAATCCCATCTTGCTTCCAATGAGGCCAGCTCAGGTATTGGCTTCTACAACAAAATCACTTGATAAGTATTAACATTTCAGCTGCTCTGTTTTGTCATTAAGTGCTTTATACTAAAAATAAACTGCTAGCAATTTGAAAATATATATTGAAATAATTTTAAAGTACTTATAAACGTAAAAAAAGCGATGATTAAAAATGATTGTCTACATGCCATATAAATTAAAGCATAATATTCATTTGGAAAAAAAATAAGTATAAAATTAATAATACGGAGAAACAAAAAAATTTGAATTTGGAAAAAAGCCAATATCAAAGTCACTGAAAATCAAATTTAAAAAGGTGTACTGTAATGAATTAGTGAAATTAGTAAATTATGCTCATTAAAAGTAGTAAAAACCTTCATTATATCATTAACCTTATCCATAATGCCGGCCAAAACCTCTTTTTCGTCGTCCGTATGGTCGCTGCTATTCATAACACATGCCACTGGATTCTTCATTTTGTACATACACTCCGGAAGATCTAACTTTCGTGGTATTTCGTAAGCTGGTTTGAGTCGATATAAGATCATGGGCCCATTCATTTCTTTCTTGCTGAGGCTATTAAATAACAAAATTCATCTTTAAAACAAAAAAACCTATGTCTTCATGTGTATTTCCACATGAGCACAATCTACACTCTGCCAGTAAGGCAACGAGACGAATAGGCCGACTGCCTGAATTTCAGCATATTTGCTGTCCCGCGGTACATGTGCAATTTGTTTTGAAATGATGTAAAACTTAACCTTTTTTAGTTTAATATATAATATTGTGCTGTTAGTTGTAAAATATTTTTTTGTATTATGAATCGGTGTTTTGACAAGTATTATTTAACATGTCCAGAATAATAGTAAAAAATCTTCCTGACAAGGTAAGTTTTTCCAGATTTTGTTCTATTTTTTTAATAAAATATGTGATGATGATTCATATTAAACTATTCTTTTATAATAGTATTCTATTATACCTTCTTTGATAAGTTAAGGTTTACTGATATTGTTTAAGTTACTGCTCAAAAGTTGACATTGTGCTGAGTTAATTCTTTCGTGACGATAAAATTTTATACCGATTTGTTTACAGAAAGAATTAGAAATCTTAAGTGGAAGTTGAGGTTCTACAAAAGTAAAAGTCAAAAAACTAAAATTCGCCCTTTTTTGTTTTAGATAACGAAGGAAAAGCTAAAGCAAATATTCAGTGAGAAAGGAATTGTCACAGATGTTCAACTGAAATTCACCAAAGATGGAAAATTTAGAAAATTTGCATTTATTGGTTTTCAAAAACCAGAAATGGCAGAAGCTGCCAGGGATTCACTTAATAAATCATTTATTAATACAGCTAGAATTCAGGTAAAGGATTGAATTTTAACAGTTCATGTGTATGATGAAGTTATGTATTTGCTAATAAAGAGTCTTTTCAGATTGAAATTTGTGCTGAATTAGGAGACCCAAATAAGCCAAGACCCTGGAGCAAATATGCACCTGAAAATCTTAAAAGACAGAATGTTGATAAGATTAAAACAGAAAATAAAGAGGCCAAAGTGCCAAAATTAGACAAACAGAAAATAAAAGATCCCAAAATATTAGAATTAATAAAGAAACACAAAAATGATAAACTTTTCTCTCAATTTCTGGAAGTTAATGTACCTGAGTTGTTGAATGATTTAGAAATTGATGAAAATGAATTAAATGAAAATGGAGATAAAACAAACAAAAAGGAAAAAACAGAAGGTGATGTTGAAGATGAGGAAGATAAAAATATTTTAGCAAATGAAAATATTTCTGATTCTGAATATATAAAACTAAAGACGGGTGTAAACTTAAATATTAGCAAGTCTGACAAGTCTTTAATAAATTCAGAAGGAAAGCCCAAAAAAGAACTTTTTACTGTTAAAGTAAGTGGTTTACATGTGAAAGTAAAAAAAAGTCAAATTAAAGAGTTTTTTAGTCCACTTAAGCCTTATACAATTCGTAGAGCTTTGAAAATAAAGGGAGTCGCTTATTGTGGTTTTTTGACTGAGAAAGAAATGAAAATGGCAGTCTTAAAAAATAGGAGTTTTTATGGTAAGTCTTTATTTTGGTTTATTTTATGAAAATAAATTATCTAATTTTCATTAAGTTAATAAATTTTCTGGGTTGTTATGTTTCGTAGGAGTTAAGTTTAAAATATTTAATTTTTTCATATTTTTTAAAGAGAAATTATACATTAAGAGTTTGGAAAAAATTTTTTTGAAAACTTGATTGTGAAAGAATAAAAAGCAGAGCTAATGAGAATTTAATTTTCAGATGGTAGAAGAATTTTTGTAAAAGCAGTGAAAAAATCACAGTCTTCAATCGACAAAGAAACTGAGATAAAATGGAAAAATCAAAACCAGAAATTATCAAATCTGGAAACAGTGGCTGAATCTGGGAGAATTTTTGTCAGAAATTTACCTTACACTGCAACAGAAGATGAACTGAGAGAGAAGTTTGAAATTTATGGTAAAAGATTTCGATAGTTGGGCGATTATTAAGTAAGCAGTATAATTTTCCAATTGAAATCTCTTTTTCAGGTCCAGTCACAGAATTGATTTTACCTGTTGATTCATTTACCAGAAAATTAAAAGGCTATGCCATTGTAACATTTCTGATACCAGAAAATGCATGTAGGGCATTCAATGAACTGGATGGGACAGTATTTCAGGGAAGAATGTTTCACTTATTACCGGCGCTTCCCAAAAGCGAAGATGAAATTAATCCTGGTAAGAAAATATTGAATTTAAATTCACGTTTGATTGCAAATTAAATTCATAAATATTGTTCAATTGCAGATGATCCTTTTAAAAAGAAGAAACTTAAGAAGGAAAAAGCCAAATCTGGTTCTACCGTTAACTGGAACACGTTTTTCATCGGAGAAAATGCCATTGCGGAGGCGATGGCATCCACTTATAACACTACAAAAGAGACTGTTCTCGACGACAAACAAGGAGGAGCTGCCGTTCGTCTCGCTCTCGGCGAAACTCAAATCATTAACAAAATGAAACAGTTTTTAGAAGAAAACGATGTCCATTTAGAAGCGTTCGAAAATATGGCGGTTTGTCCCCGTTCAAAGACTGTGATTCTCGTTAAAAACTTACCTTTCGGAACGAAACCCGAAGAAATTCGAGAAAAATTCTCTCAGTTCGGAGAATTAAAACGAGTTGTTTTACCTCCATCGGGAGTGGCTGCTCTCGTTGAATTCATCGAACCGTCAGAAGCAAAGGTAGCTTTTCGAAGACTTTCTTATTCCAAGTTCAAACACGTGCCCATGTATTTGGAGTGGGCACCCGACAAAGTTTTTGCGCGTCCGGAGAAATCCGACGGGAAAGAAGCTGATACTCATAAACTCGATGTTAAAGATGAAGAAAAGCCTGCACCTCCAGAAAATGTGGATTTAGTGAAAGATCACGTCCCTGCAGAAGGAACTATAATATTTGTGAAAAACTTAAACTTTTCTACGGAGGACGAAGCGCTGCGACAGGTTCGCATATTATTTATGTTTGCATTTTGTTAAACCATTAAATTTTTTATGGTTCTAAATTTATAATTTTATGTTTTTTTCTGAGTTTTATAAGAAAATAATGCATTTAAAATGATTTACAGCATTTTTCATCCTGTGGAACTGTCATATCTGCAACAGTTGCAATGAAGAAAAATCCAAAAGAGCCTGGTAAAAAACTTTCAATGGGATATGGTTTTGTCGAATTCGAGGATAAAGAGTCCGCCGATAAAGCTTTAAAAACGTTACAATTTACTTTGTTAGACGATCACAGAATTGAGTTGAAACGTTCCAACAGAACTTTAGCGTAAGAAATGATAATTCGTGAAATTTGTCACTCCTTTTTATGACCACATTTAATTTACGTTTAAATTTTTTTTAGTGGGAATCTCTCGACTGGAAGGAAAACCTCGAAGCAGAATGAAAAACCGAGTTCGAAAATATTGGTTCGAAACGTTCCCTTCCAAGCGACTCAAAAAGAAATCAATGACTTGTTTAAAGTTTTCGGTGAGATTAGAGCCGTTAGGTTACCAAAGAAAATGGTGGGAACGGGATCGCATCGGGGCTTTTGCTTTATCGAATACAACACCGTGCAGGATGCCAAGGTAAAACAATCACCCACGAATCAGGTTGTTTTCAGTGATATGTAACCGAATGCTACTTTGTTGAAATTTTTCAGAGAGCATTCGCAGCTCTTTCTCAAAGCACTCATCTTTACGGTCGTCGTTTGGTTTTGGAATGGGCCGCTGCAGATGATGACGTGACAACTTTAAGGGAGAAAACTGCTCAACAGTTTAAAGCGGGTTAGCATTTTAAGATATCAGTCTGGAGTTAAATCTAAATAAGTAAAAGTGAAGTCCTGTTTATTTATTACTTTTAATTTTTTTAGGATCCGCAGGAAATATCGGAAAAAAGAAAAACATAACGATTGAAGATGAATCAGAGGAGGAATAATATATGATGCTTAAAAAAATTAAACTTGTTTAAAATTACTCGTCTTTTTATTAATAATTCCTCTAAATCAGTTCTTTTAGATGAGGAGTTTGTTAATAATAGAAATGTTATTATCATTAAAGTATCCAACTTATTCGTTTCATTTCAAAGTCCTCCTTAATAAGTTCACACCAATGGTTGTAATTTTATTATTATAATCAGCTCATATTTCATATAGTTTAATAAGGAATGAATATATTCAGAAATTACTGGAATTATTTAAGGAATTGGAAGATAAATTCTCACCTCCCTTGCAATTAAAAAGTAGTACCCACTAGGGAGTGTATTTAAAGTACACTGAAATGCAATTTGCTAATTACTGTTCTTTAAAATTAATTAAAAATCTCGCTTTATAGAATTGCCGTAAAAATTTCAATTTAAAAAATCCCGCCATTTTCAGATTCACGTCAACCAATCAAATTCCCTCAAACTGGAGCAACAAGTCGTCTGTTTAATTGACTCAAAATGAATGAACTTAAATAGACGTTCTTTGTAAACTTTTATGTTTATTTATTATTTTTTTAAGTTTTTAAACTACTTTTTAATTTTCCAATGTTGAAATAAATTAAAGCTTTATTTATGTATATTTTTGATTTAATTTTATTAACATGAGGGTTTGTGGTGATTGCGGAAAAGCAGGTAATTAGTGTGGGTTTATTGAAGGCAAAGCATCTTCCTCTGCTTTTTAATTGCTATGACTAATTTTTATATTATCTGAAAACAACATATTTTATTTTAGTGTGATTTCATTGAGAGTAATGATACAGTTGCTTTATCATTGTGGAATTACAGTGACGACACTTCGGTTACTTATTTAAAAATTTTGACTCAAAAGTTTCAAACTTTTTGAATTTTTTTTAGAAGGACATTTTGAAATATGATTTTGGAATTTTAGTTTTATTAAAGATATTAATGTATTGAAAATAACACTTTGAGTTATATTTAAATGTGAGACATATTTTTTTAGGACCTTCCTGGGCTTCATTGAATAGAGGAATCTTACTGTGTGATGAATGTTGTGGAGTTCATAGGAACATTGGTCGTCATGTATCCTGGGTTAGGTCTCTGCATCATGACTGGTGGAGTCCATCACTGTTGATGGTAACTTTTGCCTTACATCATTGACTTTACTCCTTTTTAAATTTATGGATTAATTTCTGTGGTTTATGTTGCAGATGGTGGAAACATTAAATAAGGCTGGAGCAAATAATATATGGGAACACACTTTGATGGAGCTTGGTACCTCCTCTGTATCCTGTAAACCTACAATATCTGATCCAGTGCAGTAAGTTAGAATGATATACTTTTTTTTAAAAGAAAATTTCTGATTTTAATAGTAAAGTATGAATTTTTAATGTTAGTTTGTTTATGTAGTTAATAGAAGGTCTTTTTCAGCTCAAAAAAAGAAGACTTTATAAAAGCAAAGCATGAGGATTTAGAATTTATTTTGAAAACTGATCAAGAGGCTGATGGAGTTGAAGGTTTAGGGGCTCAGCTTCATGCAGCTGCAAGAACTCCTGATTTATTAACAAGCCTTCGTCTTTTTTCACAAGGAGCAGATCCAAATTTTTTTCATGAAGTAAGTGTGCAATCATTTTATGTGTAACAATTACTGTTTTGTATCTTTATCTTTTAGTAAAAAAGATGAAAAAATTTACAACCAATTAAAAGTAATGTAAAACAAAGTTGCAAGGCACAGTTCCAAGGGTTCTGAGGTATTACTAATTTAATTTGAAGTTGACAAAAATGTTTTAAACTTGTTTTTCCAGGAAAAAGGCAGCACTCCCTTACATGTGGCAGCTAAAACAGGTCAGGCACTTCAAGCAGAGCTTCTAATAATTTATGGGGCAGATATTACAAAAAAGGATTCTTCCGGGAAAACTCCAGAAGAATGTGCTATGGAAGCTGGACATTTGCACCTGGCCAGCAGACTCAAGGAAGCCAAATACCATGTGACAGACAGACTTTTGCAGTACCTCTGCTCAAGAAAGCCTGGCCAGATGAGTCAACTAGATTTATTTAGAAATGATACTTTGACTAATTTTGATTACTGTGAGAACAGTGAAGCTAGGGCCAAATTAGAAATGGTAAGTGTTAAGCATTAGTGTTTTCTTTTGATGTTGTTAAAACCTTGCACTCTGTTGTTCACAGCTGTCAAATGCTCAGTTTGAACGATTAGTGGAGGACGTGTATGACGAAGTTGACAGGCGAGAGGCTGAGAATGCGTTTGCGTTGAACTCGTCGAAAAACCAGGGAAAGGCCTCAGGAAATTCAATGCCTTTTTTACCTGTTCATCCGGAATTATCGTCTTCTAGAAATCAGGGACGACAGAAACTCGGACGGCTCACAAACAAAGAGTTTAACGTCCTTATACTGGATATTTTACAGGAAGCCAGGCGAAGGGATACAGCGCTTTCGGGTATTAATCATATTTATCTGATAATAAAAAAAAAATTAAATTGCATCAGTGAAATATTCTTGCAGAATCCTCAAAAATGTCAACTTTTAATGAGCCTTCACTTGCAAGTAAATTAAGGTCTGAGATATCGGACGAAGAGCCTCTCTACGACAGTGTGGCTTCTGATGAAGACTACGCTTATACGGATAAGGTCGGATCGGAGCCGCCATCAGTAAATAAGTCGGACAGTGATGTTCTCACTGGCGAGAAGGAGTCTGAAGAAGATCTGAGGAGAAGCCTTACGTCGTCTCAAGCGACCATTAGTCGTCTTCAGTCGGAAATTCGATTGCTACAGGATACAGTGGGTGGATTTTTATATTTTTTTAGAGTCATTCAATGAAAAGATTTCTGAAATCCAAATGTATCGTTTCAGGTGGCAGGGCTAGTCAAAGAAAACCGGGAACTCCGGGATGAAATTATGAGGACGAGATCGTTTTCAAGGGGAATAGAAGGCTCAGGCGAAGGAGAAGCTGAACCCGTTTCTGACACAAAGGGTCAAAAGTGTATTAGGCCGACTTCAATGTATGAAACGCGGGAAGGTTTGCGGTACTGGAGTGGAAAAAACGAAGAAAACAGAGGAGGAACTCAAAGCCTGTATCAGCGTCAATTATACGTTCAGGAATCTCCGAGATATGAAGACGTGATTCGAAGGACGGAGCAAGTGGCCAAAAGAATCAAAGAACTGTGGACGGCAATGTTGGAAGGAGATTTGCGAACGTTCGTTCCTTGCGCAGAAAGAATAAGGGTGGCCGTGGCCGAGCTCATTGCAATTTTTCCATTGGTATTGATTCTAAAACCCCCTGTAAATCAATTCGAGGCATTCAGTTATAACGATTCTTATGGTTTCAGAGCCCTCCGGATGAGCTGATCCGAAAATTAGGAGCCAGCACAGCTCGGCTACAAATAGAATGCGGAGTTCTCCAAAACTGCGAAGCTTCGGCCTCTTCTAACTGTTTACAGCAGATTCGAAATTGTGCCTATGACATTGCGAAAGCTACCAAATTGATAGTGATGAATGCTCAGAACGGTTGACTTCTATGAATTCACAGTGTCGGTCATACTTTTTAAACGTCTTCATTTCACTTAGTAAAATTATCACGCAAAGGAACTCGATCATGAGATATTGTCAGTGGGTTTCCTCTGTTTAAGCTGCAGTGAAACAGAAAATTTCTTTTTGCGGAAAAATTTATCTTGTACTATCGTTTTAAGACGATAGATGAGTTTGTTTCGCGATATAAAGTAAAAAGAACCCAGGAGAGTTCTCTATTGTTAATTACCATGAGCTTCCGATGCATACAGTTATTTTAGGCGATAATATTTATTTACATTTCGAGCGAAAACCGTTTTTAATTTAGGAAAAATTGCAGTTGATTTTAGATTAAATTTTAAATTAGAACGTCTTCCACATTTAGATAGTCGGAATAATGTAACGTGCCTTTTTTTTTTTAAATTTTTTGCATCTTGATGGTTTTTTAGAATTTTGTCAATTTGAGAAAAAAACTTTGTACTGAATAACAAAATTTTTTGAAAAACTAACAGTATTAATTGAATCTCTTTAATTAAAAATAATAATGAAATAATATATATATAATGATGTAATAATAATAAATGAAATAATATATATCTGATATAGAGTTATTGCCTTTCTCAAAATTAATATTTAATGTGTGAGCTGTTGCGTAAGTTATTATAAACACAAATTAACTCTTTTATGAAATAATCATCACACATTATACTGCTGTTTACATTTGTAAAAATTTAGGAGTGTAATTCTCTCTAAAAAGAGTAAAATGCCTCTTTGACATTTGGATTATAACCACTCAAGGATAACAAAAGGAGGAGTTTCCTTTGAAAAAAGATTGGCAAAAAATCAGACAATTAACAGCAATATTTATTAACATTTATGTACAGTCAGAAAATTTCACAGATAATTGTAGGCAATTAGGAAAAATTTTACTCTTCATTGTCACATCTTAAGAAACTTTTTCATTGACCTCTTGTTTCAATAATTTAGACATATTTTGAGTTCTTCTATAAACTTTTAAAATGACATCTGCATCCATGCTGGCTTCCACTGCAGTGGTAACTGATTTTAAAAGATCTTTAGTTTTATTCTTTAGATTCACCAACTCAGAGCAGTTTTTCTTGTAAATTCTTTTCACTGTGAGTCCATCTTTCCTCAAATGATTGTAAATAGTTTTTTGATTAGGATAAAAAGCAGAATTCTCTCTTGAGGGTTTTATAGTATCATTCTCAAATTCTCTGTCTACAATTTGGTACAGCTTTTCCTGAATGGCATCCACAGAGGTGACACCAGCTCTTAAAACATAATGCATTGCTGCTTTCACTTCATCATTTAAATATTTGCCTTTCACTTGATGAGGGTGGTTATGGATTTTTGGAAGGGATATAACAACACAGTATTTCACCTCTCCCTCAGGATGAGAATTTGTCTGAAGAGCCCTTCTGAATTTTTTTAACATCTGAAACACCACAAGAATGCTGATGGTTATTATCACAATAGGAATTATAAGGTATCTTAAAAAATACTCACCTCAATCCTTTTTCTTCTGATGCTTGAAAGATTTACTGTAGTAAAAATCTCAACTTCCCTGATATCCATAATTGCCCTGCAACTTGTGTATTTTCTTGACTGAGGAATATTCTTTACATCATCTTCTTTCTACGGAAAGATTTAAGATCATAATGAGATACAATCATGTAAATAGTAAATAAGATTATTAAAAATATGCTTTAACAAATGATAATATCTGTAATCTTTCTCGTACGTCATCGCCAATCCTTAACCCTAATAAAAACTATACTAACCTCTTTATTTTTCTGAGAACAATAATATCGAGTGTGACTAATCACTCTGTACGGATGACTTGAAGTCTTCTTATTGACAATCATCAATTTGCAATCTGAAAATGCGATCAAAAAATTAAAAAGCTGCACTTTGGAGTTAAGATTGGAGTAACCTGAAAATCATTCAAATTACTTTGTCTGTCAATTTTCTTTTCCGAAGTTCGTATTGAAAAGAAGTAACCCAAAACTTTTAATTTTTTTATTAATTTCTGGAAATCCTCCTCGCATTTCACCGTTCCTTTCGCTTTGGATTCGATCAAAATCGGCTCGTTTTCAAAGCAACTTCTCAAAACTTGCAAAAACCGACACAGTTCAATAGTTTCTTGTTCTCTTTGTTGCAAATCGGCATCATCTTCTCCAATATTTTCAACAGTTTTAGATGATTCCATTAACCATTCAATATTTTCATCGTCGTTGAGATCCATTTTTAAGATCGCAGGTATTGAGAAAATCCACTATATTTGTTTATATTTTGTTTCCTCCTTTGAGTTAAGGTTAACTCTAACAGGGCATCCAACCTAATCAAAAGCGGATTTTTAAGAAAAAGTTCGTTTTAGTTCGATAAAACTTTTAAAATAGAAAACTTTATCAAAGGCGCAATAAAAAACTAAAAAAGCATCATTTAACATCAATTTATTATTAAAATTTGAATTTCTATGGATGTTATTGCATAAATTGCCATTTGAAAGGAACTCGAGTAAAGATGGCAAAAACAAAATCTGATTGAAAATTTGAATACTTGTAAGAATTAATGAAAGAAGAATCAATTAATTGAGATAAATAACCTCCTTGATTACTTAAATAGTGAAAATTTGAAAAGATACAGTCAATTCTACACTTTCAAGTTTGCGTACATTCATTGGAAAAAATTAAAAGGATGGAATTTTATATAAAAAATTAACACGATTTTAACGAACATGGTGTATTTTAAATAAATATAAAGAAATAAATTGTCCTAAAAGTGAATAAAATATGGAATAAAAGCTGAAAAGGGAAATAAATGAAGAAGGAATGCTCGCATTATTTTTTATATTGCCAGCACTGAATTTTAACGACCTTGCAGCAGAAGGCGATGACAAGTTGCGTAGGTAGTGGTAATATTATTCGGCTGTCAAGTGTGAGTAGAGTTAGAGGTTCGCGGTGTTTTTTTTGTTCGAAAATTTTTTTCGTTTAATTTAATTGTGTAGTTTTCCGTCGTTGAAATGATGGACGACGAAACCAACGATGAAACCCTGGGTTCGGGGGACCCGAACACTAAATTCGCTCTTCGCCTTCGCGGTCGAAAGGGAGCTTTGAAAAAAAAGAATGTTTACAATGTGAAAGATCATAAATTCATACCGAGATTTTTTAAACAGCCCACCTTTTGCAGTCACTGCAAGGATTTCATTTGGTAAGAAATTTATCTTTCATAAATAAATCACACGTCAAAATGGTTTATTCAAAATGTGAAATTATTTGATTAAACTTATTTTTATTTAAATTTAAGCTTTAAAATCTATTGCTCTATAATTGAATGAAAAGTTGTTTATTTTTCAATGGAATTCAAAAAAATAATTAAAGAAGAAGTCTTTAAGTAAATTCTCATAAAATTTAAAGTCCCCGGAATTTTTTAAGTCACATAACAATTTTTATATTTAATAAAGAAAAATCATCGTCGTTATAAATTGTCAGTTCGTTTTTATTTCAGTACAATTTTTCACAAGTTTTAATTTTTTACACTAGAGAATAAATTAAACTAGTTAAATTAATTTTCTGTGCATTAATCTTTAAATTTCCCTTATTTTTTTTTCCTGAATTAGGATTTCAGAAAAACTGTAAAAAGATTTAACATTTCTGTGTTTCAAAATAACATGAAAAGGTCATAAATAATTTAAACAAGTTTCCAATTTTGTTTTTATTGGTTTTAAATAATGCTTTTATTTTGTCAGATTTTATTATTAATTATAATTATAAATTTTTTAGAGTGCAACTCCTCATTACTTTTTTGTTATTTTTTTCTTTGGCATTACTTATTATTTTTATTTTAATCTATTTTTGTTAATTTCCTGTTGTTTTTCTATCTCCCTTAATTTTGTGGTTTATTTCTTCTGCCATAAGCCTTTTCCAACAATTTTCAAAATTGCCTTTTGACTGATTTTCTTGTAAACATTGTATAAGAGGTGAGTCTGTGGTTTGTGAAACCGCTGTTATAGAATATTCATTGTGAAGAACTTAATTAAAATTTTAAAATTCAGAGTTAAACCCAAGGAAGAAAAAGTTTTGCTTCAGCACAATAAAAACCATTACTTAAAACCAGAGCAATGAGACTGACAGATGCAGAGCATCCAAAGGATTAATTGCTTTTTAGAGAAATTTACATAAGATAAACTTTTAACACTAAATTACAACGAACCTGTGAGTTCTGAAGCGTCATAATGTCACATTTATTCTTGAATTGTTATTAAAAGCGATTTTTGCAGAGTCATGCTTTCATCGATAAGAACACAATTTATTTCGTATCAGTTCTTACTGCTTACTTTCGTTGGGAGTGACATTTTGGACGTTTAATTTTTATGGTCCCAAGAGCTCCCGTTCAAAAGCGTATGGAAAATATATCGGTGAGGAAAATACGTTTGAATTGTGTGTGAGAAAAAGAAATCCGGTTCTTGCCAAGGACAATGAATGGCCATGGAAAATTTCGCAGAGGAAGTTGAGAAAACGGAATTGGTAGTTTAATCCAGTTTAAGTGATGTAATTAAAAACTTTTTGTATGCCTGAAAACCTGAAACATTTAAATGAAAGTGAAAAAAGCATTTCACAGTCGTTTGGGCATACAAAATCTGAGGGAGTTTTCAGTATAATGATTTTATACTGAGCAAACGTGTCAAGCCAAATAATTTGGTCACTATTGGTCGAATAAGTTTATAAAAGGATGAGTTTAATTAGGCTAAAGAGCAGGAGGTGCCAAAAACGCGTTTATTTTGCCGATCCTGCACTTTATAAGTAAATTATGCAAATTTAATTTATTAGAATCGGAGGCGGGAATGTGGGACAGGCGAAACAACTTTTTTCATGTCGATCTCACAAAAAAGCCTTCTCTTCCATCAGAGAAAGTTGGACTAATAATAAAATCATCTCGCTAATATTCCCCCCTAATGCAAGTGAAAAAAGCTTTTTTCAAGACTGCTTTCTTTTGACTTTAGAACTGAATTAGTTAAAAATTAATTCTCGTGTTAATTAATTTATTATTGCAATGTAAAATATCCCTGAGTGTATGAGATTGTTTAATCCCGAATTTGATATTTTTCTCACGCTTTTCTTGCAGATATATTCCCAATTCGTAAAAAATAAGTTTTTCTCATTTTTCTGGATGCTTTGTCACGCAGAGTGACATTTATTTTCTCCTTCTTTCACTATTTTTTTCTTCTTTTTTATATTTTTCTCCGGGAAAAAGGGAACTGCAGAAAAAAACTCCTCACAAACAATGATCTGAAGTATAATGAGAAACAGACAAAACTGATGGGGAAAGCAATAGCAGTGGAAAATAATTGGCAGTTTTCAGGAACATTTAAACTGACCGATAAATGAATACTTGTTGTATCTTTTGTTTGGGATCTCATTACGGACGAAATCGATTATCTTTAAAAGATTCGAAGGCTTAATGGTTTCGTTTCCTAATATCCTCTCCGGACAAAATCTTATATCCCCAATTACTTTTTCTAGAAATTGGAGAAAGAAATTCTTCCACTGAAACCGAACTACCAAACAAAAATGAAGGATTAAGAAATTCAACTCCGTCCGGCTTAATCTTGATTAGGGGTAGATTAAAAAAATCCCCGAAATGTGTATTTTGGCTTAGCCGAAGGATTGTAAACCCGAAGTCAAAATGGCTCCCGGTATTATGGAAAATTTAATTCCTCTCGAATTTCGATGCTGACCAAACTCTGCGAGGGTCACTTGTTATTTAGCATCCGATAAATAAACGGTGGTTAATAACACCACATGTGCTTTCCCCTGTTTCGTTCAGACTCCTCGAAAGTGGCTGTTTTGAGGCGGATATGAGAAACGTAAAAAGCAAAGAAATTGGAAAATGCAAAACAGGACGCGCAAAGAATGTGCAAAACGTTGGAGTGACTCAACAGGCCATTTCGTAATGCCTTAGTTGGGGAATAATTCAAAACAAGGAAATGGTTTGCCATAAAAATCGAAGTTTGAAGACTTACAAGTGCGTTTGAATGAACAGTTTAGTAAAAAAAAATAGGGAGATTTGCATCGTTTGAAAGAGTATATACGCCAAACTAATCCCGAACGGGAAAATTCAAAAAAGGCCGTGCATTAACAACGGCAGCAAAGCCAAACATTCATTCTATGCTTTTATTCTGCCGTTTTTGGGATCAATGGTATTGTTTATTATATACTTCTCCGCCCACCAAACAATCGCAATCGAATACAAACCGACTGATGGGTTTGAGGGTTGCAAAAGAGAATGCTGTAGTTTTGGACAACCGAGTTGTATACTACATTATACTTGTATGCAAAATTATAGTGTTCGATTCATTGAGCATGAGCAGAACATTGCGGAAATTATCGATTGGCGTGCTTCGTCGATATACAAAAGAATAACAAAAGCTCCGATGAAAGAGTCAGAAACTTGGGAAAAATGCACGCTGGCGGTGAACAGTATAAATGAATATAATTTTTTTATAATTAAGCTCCGACTTCTTACAAAAAATCTTTAAAATTTATAAACCAAATCAAAATTAATAACTTCTAAAAACTATTTTTACTTCATAATTACTTTTTAATTAATTGAAAACCTTTTCTGATATTTTAATGAAATTACGAACAGACCTCTTGCAACCTTTTTCTATTCTAAAATTTGAAATTCTCTCTCTCGCTCGTATTATGTTACTGTAATATCGAGTTTTCATCGATTTTGTCATCGAAATAGATAGAAAATAATTAAAGCGTAATGAAGCTTATTGAAGAGTTCTTTTTTTTACGGGTCATCGAATGCCAGTTGTGATTTCCGCCAATGAGCATCGATGACGAAAGCGTCCAAATAAGTTGTATTATTTCAGGTCTGATATTAAGTACCCTTTGCGATAATAACTATTTCTCAAGTGCGATTTCCTCACGATTCAATTGGCAGAATTTTCTTTTCAAAAATAAGCCGCCTGACAGTTTCCCTAGAAAAGGACTGAATCAGTGGTGGTTCTCTGGCCACTGACACAAACCACCGAAAATTAAAAAGCACTGGAAAGCCTCTGGAATGATTGCTGT
This sequence comes from Brueelia nebulosa, assembly GCA_028293925.1. Classification (NCBI taxonomy): domain Eukaryota; kingdom Metazoa; phylum Arthropoda; class Insecta; order Psocodea; family Philopteridae; genus Brueelia; species Brueelia nebulosa. The sequence continues at coordinate 51,473 of JAQIBA010000055.1, read as the reverse complement.
GGCGGTGACTTGGGCAATTTGAGAAGACACAAAAAGCCATGTAATCGTAGGAACTGAAAATTAGAAACGTGGGAGTAATTTCAAAGAAATTTGATTTTAACTGGCTTTATTGTGGGCGATGGGCGCTCTGAATGTTGATTAATGTGGTTTTGAAAGGAAAATCAAAGACTTTTCGGTTTGCGTTGGAAAGTGGGGGCAGAATTGAAGGTTTGCTCAAAAAAAAAGGCAACGGAAAAAAATTTTCATTTTCAATAAAAATTAATGGAATTTTATAAAAGTTGATATAAAATATATTTTATTTCTCACCGGGTGGTGATATAGTTAATAATTTTTGCACTTTTTCTCTCTCGCATGTATTTCATTTTTTGTAAAAAGTGTATCAGTATTTACTATTCATATTGCAGTCTTCATATTCATTGGCACTGGTTTTATATTTTCTTAGCAATATTATAACTTGAAACAAAAAAAGCACATAAGGTCGAAAAGGGTTTTCCATTAACATAGGTCGGCCATTCCCTTTTCTACGATTTACTTCTCTTATTCTTTCTTTGGCTAATAAATTCCTCAACCGCCACAATCAATCCACCGTCTCTGTCACTCCATACTTCTTAAAGGCAACGCAGCCTTTCTCCTTCACAACCTTCCCCCCCTCCCCATCAGACTCGAGAGGCAATATTTTAACCTTTTTTCCTTTTTTCTTGTTGGGTTTTTATGGTTATTTTCAGGAGCAGCTTTGGCGTCTTTGGATTTTTTGAAGCTTTCAAAAGCTTTCTTTGTTCGACCGCAACGGGTATCGACAGGAAACAAACTTGACGATCCCATTGAAAAAAAGTTGATTCTAAAGTGTGGGAAGCGCTATTATACCCTCGCAGGAAGAATTGTATTCGGGTGCTTTGTTCTCCCCCCCCGTGTGAAAGCAGCCCGGCTCAACCCTCATTCGTTGCTGAATAGATATCAACAGGTAGCTCACCATCCAAAAAAAAAATATCGCTGATATTCATTAGTTTTAGATTTAGTGTCGAACACCTCATTGGTTTCTGCCTGATTTCATTTTTCTGATTTCCCATTTTCCCTTCCCGCTAAATTTGTCTCGAAATTTCAGGCCCCCGATCCAAAAATTAAATTCTCTCACTGAATTCTGCTTTGAATATTTAAGCTCTTGTTCAGGCATTTGTTATTCTCCCGAGTACCTTTTGGGCCTGATGTAATTTATCCAAGTTGAGGGGAAGCAAGCGCAATCCACGTCGGGAAATCTTTTGGGTTTTTCAATGAAAAATTTCTCACAACCGGGGGGATTCGAGATGTAAATTGAAACGGAGCATTTTTAAATTTCCCAGAGTGTAATTAAAACTTTTTCCGGAGTTCATTAATTATAAAGTATGGAGAATAATCAATAGTTTTAATAAGTTAATGTAGTAGATGTTGGGTCCTATTGGTTTATCGGTATAAAAAAAGCCTTCAGTGTATTTTCAGGAAGTTTGTCGGGATCAGTTTCGTATAGTGTTTGCGAAAGCGAACAAATAAAGCCTTACCGCTTTTCCTTTTACCTTTCTGTAACGTCCGATATTATAAGATTAAGATTCCGATAATGTAATGGTGGTACCGCGCTCGAAGTTTCTAAGCTCGAAAATGGCAGTCATTGGCAGAAGAAAGGATAAATCGCTTTTAAGGGAAGCTTCACTGATTCTGAAGTTTTTGGATGATCTGATCACAAAAGAAACCAATACTGGGATTTGATTGAAATCGGGGAAACTAAATTTCGGGGAGATTTTGGAATATCATAGAAGTTTCTTATGAAAACATTAATCAACCTGAATTATAAATAACTTTAATGCCGATAGATGTGGCGGAACGCCCTTAAATTTGATAAAAATGAACGAGACATAAACTCCTCCAGAGCAGACATTTCATTTAAAGAACTGTAAAGTTCATTTTGTGGTAAGCTGTCAGTGGTTAAGGTGGTTTGCTACTCTCCTTTTTCGAGCCAACCACCCTTTCCTTTATTTAAAAGCAAAACAGTGATAATAACACAGTTTAAGGGTAGAGATTCATTCTTTCTTCTGAAGATTAATGACAGTTGGAGGCCCCATTGTCTCATTTTGACAGTATGAATTACCGTCTAATGATACAGTTGAATGAATTTGAAATTAATTTTAGACTCGGACATTGGCATGTTTACGATATAATATTATAAGAGGAAAAGAAATGTATCCCAATATGAATTTTAATTATAAAAAGTAGTGTTTTGCAAACGAATTCTCATTAAAACACCGAATTGTAAAATCAGAACAGTTTAATACCGTTTGTAAAACTTCCACGTCAACATTTTCAATGAAATCGGATTGGATTCTATACAGTTAAACCTGTAGGATTTGCATTTCCGCTATCTCTCAATGATTTTTCATACTATAAAAAAGATTCCCAATGCTCTTTACTTGTTTTCCACGGAAAATGTATTATTTTTTTCAATTTAAAATCTTTAAGTTTGATCGGAGTTCCGATTCCATTGTTATAAAAAAGTTTCCGAGTCTTTATTAGAAGAGCATTCGAGGTTTTAAACTTTATCCGGTGAAAAAGATATTATAAATTATATGAAGAAGAGGGGAATCGAGAGGGGTTGGAAATCCGACGTTTGATTATTTCAATCTCATAACTTTGACAGTAAAAAAAGTCTCGGATTTTTTCCGTAAATGTTACGACTCCAAAAGTCAAATGTCATAGTGCAGATTGTACACGTTGTCCTTCGCTAGGGTTTTTGATTCTTTTTCGAAAACATCGTTAGCGGGGTTTTTTCGAAGACTTACAAATATTTTGGTGGGTTTAGAATTATTTTTTAAAAAAGTATTGAGGATTCGATTTATGTTTGTCAGCCCCGACCTTTTTTTTTTTAAATATTTTGACCCACTTCTGTTTTGAGTTCTTCTCGTTTTGAATGTTGTCATTTACTCGTATTATGTTTAAAATGGAAGTAATTGAATATTTTAAATTTCAGAGAAGTTGTATCCCTTTTGAAGAAACAAGCTTTGATAATGAAGTCGTTCCTTTGCTGATCGGTCGTCACTTCAATTTTTGGAACCCCTGTGGCAATGAAGCACGAAATGTTTTCGACGAAAACACATGAAAAACAGGTGGCAAGCAAAATCCAGTTTCTAGGATATTGCATATCTGTATTTTTATTTTGATATCCACATTTGCAAAAAGGCGAATTCGTTGCCAGGGCAACAGATGATGCTGCTACCGCTGCAGCTATCCCAGACAAAAATCAATGTCCGAGTACACCTATTCTCTTCGTAAAGTATCTGTTATTTTTTTCCTCTTTTTTTTTTTTAACTAAATCCTGCCAATGTCATTTCAGTGTATATCAGAGGGAAAATCACTTATTTTCAATGAGCGTGTTTTTCTCGATTCGCTCTGCTCCTGTTTTTACTATGATATAACAGTGAGGGAGATTAATAATGAAAATATTCCAGTGTGTGCGTAAAATTGAATTAAATTTTGGGATAAATCCCGAATGAGAACATTCCTGTCGAAGCCATAACGGGTCGACGTGATGGGTGTGCTGTTTGCTCAAGAAAATGAGTGCCAAACATGAAAGCCTCGAAGATTTGCGTGCTCGTTCTCAATGATTCCAACCTCTTATACGGAATTATTCAGCGCTTTATGTTATAGGCTATTTTATATTTTTGACAGGGCATCGTGTTCGATGAATCGTTATTTATTTCGTCCAAGAATTGAAGGGTTTAGGGATTCTTTATTCGGTTACATACAGCACAAGGAAGTCTTTTCAGGATAAACCCACGTGTAAAAAATACTTTGAAGACGGTGTTTGGACATCGTTCAGTCTGAAAGATTCTTTTCTATCGTTCGAATTAAAAGAAGCTGCGAACTAGGTGATTTGAGATTTTATGGCAGTTGATTCTTCCGATTGACATCACAAAACTTGTTTTTCTTAGTCTCTGACCACCAGTTTTCCTTTACTTAGCAACGGGATTAAGCTCTCATCAAGTCAAGGTCTTCATTTTCGATATTTACTTAGAATAAATGCAGGCAGTCACTATTGGTGCTTTGGTCGACCTTCCTCGCTACTCATTCGGAATTAAAAGCAAAGAGAGAGAGAGAGAGAGAGAGAGAGAGAGAGAGAGAGAAATACAATTACGAGCAAAACGCTGATACCATTTAGGTGTTTTCATTTTAATTCAAAAGTTATAAATATTAAATCAAATTAGCAAATGGAGTCTTTGTTTTGAAGCGAAATTGGATTCGTTCAAATTTTGAGAGTTTTTTTCGCAGATGCATTCGGAGCTTATTATTAGTTTTTGGTGTTAATAGAATTTTGACGTCGGTTGGTAGGAAAAATTAAATTGCCGAGTCGCTTTGTTCTAAAACTGTTTAAATCAATTATCTCTGTTGCTTGCGTTTCATATTGTTTGGAATCCTCCTTAATTTGGATTTTACGAATAATACCTGCAGACATCGAAACCCATGGAAAGACATTGTAACTCTGGCGAAGATGTTGATTGTTTTTTTATAGATATAAAATATGTGTTTATTATTAATATGCAATAAATTTTACTTCAGAGACCAGCGGCTGAAAAAACGTGTTGACCTTGCGGTTTTATCTCATTTTCTATCCATGGATCTTTTTTCGACAGAATTACTGCAGTCTTTTCGAGTCCGAGTTGCCGCTGCATTCTCCGAAAATGAAAGCTTTAATTAGTGCAAATGTTTTCCTGCAGCAAAACAAAAATGTAGGTTTGCTGCAAAAGAACATTAACGGAATAATGTTTGCAATTTAGGTGACACTGTTTGTGGGATCATTTCAAGGATTTCTGTTGCGGGATCATTTCTTCGATCGGTTTTAATATTTAAAATAGTGCTTATTGACTGGATTAACTTTTATATTTATGAAAAAGTATTCGGTCGGACAGCGGTTTCAAATATTATTTTTGCAGACACGTATGATTTTTAATTAATTTCGGTACAATTTCGTTAATTCTTCGCTTTTGGAATGTTTTTTTTTATATATTAACTCTTCTGGAAATCACCCAAACTTTCTTTCGGTTTGTTCTGTAGTTTTATCTGTGGATTTCTTAGTATTTGACTATTTAAGTGTTCATTTTTACTATATTTTTTTAGTTTTGTAGCAGACTTTGGTACTGAAATGAAAATGCGGCAGTCGGGTAGTTTTTTTTAAGTCTGTCGGTTGGAGGGAAAACAGAAAAATCGAAAAAATCTTAAAGGTATATGTTAATGAACGCCTCTTGCTGAAACACAATAAGTAAGCGTTCTCAACAGTCCGAAATCGGAAAATCCAAGTTTGGAAAGTCAAAAGTTATAATTTCGTCCTTTTCAAATAATGAAGAACCTTCGCTTTACCATGGGAAAACCCGAAAGCCGAGGGAAATTTATTGGCAAGAAACTTGAGGAAAACATAAATTGAAGGAATTCTAATGCCACGACCAAACAAAAACTAAGGGAAAACCTTGAGATTCACAGCCGAAATCTCCGATCCTCTAACCCCAAAACCATTCTTGACGTTTTGCAATCAAAGAGAATCTTCCGTTCTCTTTGAAACTTCCCTTTAAACCCATCAAAATAGAAAACCGAAGGGAAAACAGTCGTGAACGATTCCAAGTAGGCAAATAAGTTAATTAACATTAAATAGATTAGGCAAATATTTCGTAATCAACACCTTAGCCTTCGGATATACGTTCCAACTTCGTCTCGAAGAGGATTCGACACCTGGAAAAGCGCTCCTAAAAATTCCCTTCATTTATTCCCCGGCTTGCACTTTCTAGGTCTTTCCAGGGCTTTCGGTTCAAGCTCAAACGATTAGCGATTTTTCCCTTAAAGTAGGTCATCCTTGGAAATTATACCTAACGCTCGTGACGAGAAAGAAAAGCTTTTTTGTTTTCTTCCTCATAAGCGGGATTTTATGATTCGGATGCTTTGCGAATTGTCGGCCATTTTTAGACCTTTTAAAATGAAACCGTCGTTTTTAAAAGACCTGAAAAGATATCCCTTAAACAAAGAATCAGCCGTTGTTGGGTAGTTTTTATGAGAATTGAGAATATTCAAAACAATATTCTGGAATGATTTTCGACAATTAAGCACGAATTTTTCGAAAATTCCTGTTTTTATCGAGGTTTTCCTCCGCTGAAAAGGGCGATATAGTCAACCCCTCATAAAAATAAAGTTTTCCTCAAAAAATTTCAGTCTGAAATAGTTTGAAATAGTTTTCGAGTCGTGAAAGAATGTAAAGTTAAATATTTGACAAAAATTTCACCTCTTGAAAAAATTTCAAAATTGCGACAACTCTTTTTTAAGCGAGTTAAGGGGGAAATTTTTATGGCTCAAAACCGTATTAGTTTTTTTAAATTTAGTTTTTAAGTTGTTTGCTGTTGAAGAATTCAGCCGAAACCTAACGGGAATCCTCAGGTCATTCCCGAACAAATTTTACTGTTTCGACACTTATTCACATACGCACTGTTTCTAAAAAATATAAAATTCCAACTCCTAAAAAAAGTATTTGTAAAGAGAATTCATAAAAAAGTAAGAAATTCGCAGTGAAAAAATAAAAATTCAAAAATAAATCATCCTTAAAACATTTCCACTCATTGAAAAAGAAGAGAAGGAATTAGTGAAATAAGGCATGAGAAATTCAGCGAGAAATGCTAATTAAAAGAGAAAAATGAAAAAGCGGCAATGAGAAATGTAGAAGATGAAGAAAAACTCATTATCTTTCGGTTAAACGAAAAAATTTTATAAAATAAATTTTTCATAGAAATTGAAACTAAATTCTTTTCGAAAGCTGTAATCGATACGGAAAACATTCGAATTGCAGAAATGGATTTCTTTAGTTTTTTCCAGAGTTCGACTTTCGGGTGAATTAATGGAAAAAGTAAAAAATTCCTTCTGGGAAAAAGGGAATGGACATCAGTGATAAAACGTAAATAAAAGTTAAAAAGGAAAGGGGAGGATTTGACAAAAGCAGTGATTCCAGCCAATGTTTGAAATGAAGTTGACCTCTTGACCTCTACCCTCTGCCAAATCCTTCTTTCATGTGTTTTTTCCTAATAAAATTGGACACTTAGAGAAAACCTATTTTCTTGGCAGTCACAAGGCATGCACTTCTCAGGACGGGGAAAAGCTTTTCACCCCCCCCCCTACCCCCCTCCCCCCATTGCTTCTATAAAAATTATTTTACTTCCAACCTTCTTCCGGGGGAATAATGAGAATAATTTTGGAGAAAATGCCAAGTGCTGCTTTCTCGAAAGAATTTATTCCCCCGTTGAAGCATTTTGTGGTTTTTTCCAACGAGGTCATGATTTTTTTCAAAATGGCAGCCTTCATTTCAGAAAGAAATATCAGTATTTAGAGTAATTGAGAAAGTCTTCCAAGGGGAAGTGAGTATAAAAGGGATTGGAAGATTTTTAATAGTTTTGTTTGGCCTTTGGAATTATACTACTGTAAAATTTTTATTATTGCCTTAACAAAATCTGCATAAAAAAATAAAGGAAAAATTGAATTTACCAGTGCACTTTGCCAACACAAAATGAATAACCGAATTTCTCAGTTTTTCCGCAACCCTTATTTTTTCGAATAAGGGAAAAAGAGAAATTTCCAAGTTGGAAGAATTATAAATAGCTGTCAAGACATTCTCCAAGAAGTTGCTCATTTCTGTCTTGCAGAAGTTTTTCTGCTGGAAATTTCAAAGGGAAGACGATTCTAAGAATCATTAACTGGGTTTACGACTGTCGTCGGCTGTATCGATTTCTCGGAGAAGAACTGCTTTTTCAGGAGCCCGAAAACCATACCAGTTTATGTGTTCGACATGGTTTATTGTTAAATCATTCGATTATGTCTGAAACGGAGCGAATCATCTCCGAACTTTAAAAAAAAGATATTTTAATACGAAAAACGACTGCTATTATTGAACGTGTATCGGTTTGTTCTCAAAGAATTTAGAAAATAACGGGAGCAGAATAAAAAAACATATAAAGAGGGAATCACTTCAGAGTGCGACGGAAAGAATACTTTGTTATTGGGAAAATTTGAAAAAGATGGAGGAAAGAGTAGAAGTTGAAAAAGGCGTGTGTGGCAGAAATGAGAAGATAACTGACTTATTTATAAAAGCACATGCTAAATATGCCGTCAAATTGAGATTTCCCGATTTGTTTAGAAGCACTGCGTATGATAGGGTTAGCAGAAGACTAAAAAAAATTTATCCAACTATTCTAATGCCTCTTTTAGACAGATTTGAAAACCGTAACATTAAAACGGTCAAATCAGTCGTTTTAAAAATCCATTTTTCAGAAAAAAGCAGGAAGCAAAAATGTCACCTGTAACAATTATTATCTGAAAATTACAATAAAAAGAGTATAAAAGAATTATTAAAGGAAACACAGATGAATTAAACAGTTTTTTATGTCGAGTATGAAAATATATCTGATCTAAACAAAATAAGTTACGACACCGCAATTATTTTGACCGTCCTTCCGTTACTTACGGGTAAAAATGTGTAATTGTGTAATTATAAAACAGCATACAATTTAAATTGGTTGTGTTTTGTATGAAAAATGGAAATATTGTATTGATCGATTGAGCAAAAGCAAAATTGCATTAAAATCGCTGATGCAGAAATCGATAAAAATTTACGTAATGAAACTTTAAAGACTTCTCAGTCGGGAAAATATGATTCTGAGAACTGTTTTTCTCGGAAAAATGCCTTTGATGAATGAATACCCGGGCAATTGACTTCAATAATTTTCATTAGATAAGACAAAAATGAAAGAATCTCGGAGAGGGTTCAACGACGAGATGATTATGTTTTACGCCAAACAAAAGGAGGCAATCACGTGAAGAAAAATAATTACCGAAACGTCAACTTACTGCTGGAAAGAGCTTAATGCCAGGCACAACGAAAGCCCTTTCAGGATATAAATTCCTGTCTCTTGTTTGTTGATTTAATTAACCGAGAAACTCTCGTTTTATTTTTTATGAGAAATCTAATTTACCAGTAGAGTTCGGCTTTTATTGTCAGTAACTTTTTTTTTTTTAACTTGAAAAGCTATCGCCTGACTGATAACAATTCTCGGTAAAATTATTTCTCTAAATTTGAGTCGAAATTATATGGGAAAGACGAATTTTCCGAGCTTTCGAGGTACGGGATGGGAATAACAGCAAAGGGGTTACACATCTGAATGATAGAAATGTATCATTGTCTTATTAAAAGCAGAAGAGTGGTTTTTGTTAGTTAAAACAGGGAAATTCCACCCTCATTGGTGTGACCGCTTTTTAATTAATTTTACTGTAAACAAATGTGATCTTTGGTTGGACGGGAGATTAACTAAATGTTTTTCTTTTTCAGGGGGTTTGGAAAGCAGGGATATCAATGTCAAGGTAAGCTCTCGTTTTAATTATTAAACTTTGTTTTTCGTGTAAATTAGTATCGGTCGACAAAATGGAGTATGTTGTCGTCGGTTTTTGTAAACGCAAAAGAAACAGAAATCTCCAGGGTTGTGAAGTTATAGAAGTTAAATTTTTTTTTAGACTCCAAACCATTATTTAGAAAGCGCATTATGAGGAAAAGCCAAAAAGTCAACAAATTTCCAGCAGATAAGGGGATTTTTCAGTCATTAGGCTTCTCTTAAAGAAACTCTAAAGTAATTTAATTCCCGTCTAGTCGGGTGCGGAATTTAAGGGTGTGGTTTTGCAGCCCTGCGGACCATAACTGATAAAATCAAAGGAGACTTCTCAGCAGTAACCTTTACCCTTGATTAAAAATTCCTGAAAGCGGAGTATTTTGCAGTCGGTTATGCAGAGAATCCGGGGAAAATGGCGGCACTTAAATTTGTTTAACTTTTAGTCGCAGGAGTGTCTTTGGGTTAATTACCATTCAGAAGGATGGAGAGAGAGAGAGAGAGTGAACCTTTTCGGATTCTGAACTGAAGCTAATTCCTTAGATTCATGCATTCACCTTTTCATGGTGAACGCTTAAAATGAAATCCAAAATTTGAGTCGGGAAATTCTTTGGAGGTATTTTTGCCCCGCACAATGTTTGAATTGCAATTTTGGTGGGTATAATGCGGCGCGCTTTCTTAAATATTTACCCTGCGTGGAAGCTCAAAAATTAATTAAAATTAATGAAAGGGTGAAATTTTAGATGCAAACCAAGAAAAATAAAGGGAAAATGTCAGCGAAATTTTACATTGGGTGGAAAATTCCGGATAGTTTTTGGAGAATTTCGATTTTAGCGAAACGAATGCTTCTCAGCGAAGCTCTCTAATCTGCCTCTTAATAGGAAGTCACTTCAGTTTGAAAACAAGTTTTTAAAAGCTTTAGAGGCTTTTGGAAGTTTGCATTGTTTTATATTTTTTTAGGCGGTTGTAGCAGAGCCAGTCTTTCGCGAGTACCCTTTTTTAAGCGAAGGAGAACTCTTTCTTTCGAACCCCTTGCTGAAAATTCGGCCTTGAGGTGACAGTTTAAAATAAAAGGAATTAATTATTCAGCGGTAGAGAACGTTTCTCCGTCTTTTTACATCTTCCAGTTGGGAATAGATTTTGTTTTGCTTTCAGAAACTCTGAGTATATTTGGAATTCTGTTTTTAATGATGCGAGTAGGCCAGATTGTCTGTGAAAATGCACGACAATGTTGGAACATGAACAATTTTTTTTTAGGAATTGTGGGAGAATAATTTTTACACATATTCCTCAGTAAAAAAATAATAAAATTTTTAAAGGACTGCGTAAAAGTAGGATAAAGAAGGCAGGATCATATGGAGAGTGGAAATTGGGTGGGAAGAGGAAAAAACAGGTCTAATCGGAAGAAGATAAACTGAAATGATTGTTTTTCTATTAGTTGTGGTTACCGTAGTTGGGTCGGTTTCCTCGTTTGCTTTACAAATTCGAAAGATTCAGTTTATCTTTCGAAAACCCAGTTTGAATACCGGAAATGAACTGCTGTTTTGAATAATTTTGAGAAAAGGGCCGAGACAGAAGTAAAACAAAAAGTTGGCAGCTTCCGCGCAACCACTTGACAGTTTCGTCTTGATTAATTACACAGATTGCATAAAATAAACATCGATGCCTATTATTAATCCCATTGTTTTTTTTTTATTTTTTTACAGTTTGCAGTTATACTGTCCACAAAAGATGCCACGAATTCGTATCATTCACCTGCCCAGGGGCAGACAAAGGAGCCGATTCAGATGTAAGTAACGGTGTTATGTTGGTAATCCTTAGTGTCCCTCGTAAAATCTTTCCATTTACTGTAGTGCCAGTCTTTGGTCCCTCAACAGAATTCACAGATTCAATACAGGACCTCTTAAATACACTGTAATTAACTGATTCCCTTAATGAACTTCAAAGATTTTTTTCATGAGAATTATTTTATTATTTATTTTATTCGATATTCGTGCAACTTCCCCTTTTTCCTGTCATGCAAACACCATTTTGTTTATTTTATATCACTTCTTCCTTCACATATCGAATTTTATTGAAAAACAACAAATGCATAAAAATGCGATTCCATTATTCTCAAAAAAAAATAATACAAAATTTTCAATTTTGAAGTACCCCTCAAAATTTATGTTGGATCGAATCGACGAACTTTCGTCTACAGCTTTTTCAAATCGCCGTTGAATTATCGACGTTTAGAAAACCTTTCTGCGGATTGACTTTATTTTCAAATCCTATTTCTTAAATATTAAAAGCTCGATATTGAGTCATAAATCAGGAAAAGGAGTTTAAAAATTTAAGGGACACTTTCATTCTTTCTCCCCCCCTTTACAACGCAGAATGGTGTGTTTACATGAACTCAATAAAAAATAACTTTTTTTTAGAATATTTTTGGAAAATTTTTCCTTTTTTGGGCTCACTTATATTTGAAAACGCCGCATCGCAGAAGTGTTTCTTAGTTGCCCTTATTTGAGGGAGTAAATAATTCAGACTATGAAAATCTACCCTTAATCCACCCTTCATTATCTCTTATCCTTCCTTGCAAAAGTTACGCACTACGCCCCCCCAGGTAGAATTCCATTTTGAACCCACACTTGGATCGATATGTTTCTTTCCCACTGAACAAATCGATTAAGGCTGTTTCCAGCCTAATTTAAACTTAACTAATTAAGGAGCCTTTCAGGCAGTAAGACAATTGAATCATTCATTTCTTTGATAGCGAAAAGTAGAAAGAAAGGAACGTGGTAATTTGAAAAGCCGAAATTGGATTTATGCATGCGCCGAAGGATTTTCAAAGCCCTCGAAATTGGGAAGCCTTTATCACGTCTGTGAAGACTTTCATGAAAAGTATTCGGATTTCAAAAGTAAATCATTGAAAATTACTCCCCGCGGAGCCATTTTGCATGTTTTCCCCGGGAAAAAATAAAAATTTAGAAAAATGTCGTAAATCTTTCGGATTGTCTGTCCGAGAAGAATATTCTCGCATCCGGTTACTTTTGGTGTTCATCGCGGAGTGAAAGTTTAGGTTTCTAATTTATGGGGGCTGCAGTTGTTCGATTTATTTGCATCGATGCAATTTTCCGAAACATTTTACTGTAAGACGACCAAAATATAATTCATTCATTCCTTTGAAATTCCGGCGAAAGCACAAGCAGACAATGCGATGTTGTGCTGACTTCTCGGGATTTCAGCTTTCCCTTTCATAACGAGAGCGGCAAATATTTTGGCAAACTGTTGGGTGTTGCCACATTTTATGGCTTTAAGGAATTCATGTGACGGGACTATAAAACCGCTGAAACAAAAGACACTTTTTGGTAAGTTCACAACAGAACAATGGACGTTCATCTGGGGCTAGGCGGAGCACAAATTCGCAACGGAAATTGCTGTGGAAAACATTCCATTGTGACAGTTTTTTTCTTCGATTTCGTTTCCGGTTTCTTCCCGCTCCCTCATCTTTTTCATGGGGGAGTGCTTCCCTCCCTTCAAACACTTTGACAATAGACCCTTGTAGGTGTGAATAAGTTTGAATTATAAATAATTTTTACGAGGTCGCGGATGTAAATTTTATACCTTTGTGCATGCTAATCTAATTTTTATGAAGTCAGACCCACCCCTAAACCTAAGTTCATAATGCGTATGAAATAAAGCGCACCTCGCATTACGCACGCAAGCGTAACTTCCTCAAAAATCTCTCTTTTGTTCGCTTTATAATGTAAAAGTTTTTCGAAATTTCGGTTTTACATATTTCCCGAAAGAATTCAAAGGTGAAGGTTCACTTTAACCTCCCCTGCGGGACATTGTGGGGGTTGAAAATTTTCAGTCAACGCATCTATACACGGGGAGCAATAATAATTCAGAATTAAACATTTTAGTTTGATTTTGAATATTAATCATTTTAAAAGGGAGGGAGAAAATCGAAAGAAAAATGGCGGATTTAATTTTTAATTAGAAAATTTTAGAAAAGGCCTCAGTGTGGAATCCTTTCGTGAAAAATTGATAGATTTGTCAGAACTTATTTGACAGTTTCAATTTCGAATGCATTGGTTTATTTTTTTTTTAAATTTTCAAGTGGGGTTTTCTGTACTTTGTTGTTCCTCTTACAAATTATTGATGTAAGAGCAAAAAAGGGTTGTGAGTGAACTTCCTCAAAGGCGCTTCCTTCTTAATGAGAATTACCCCACTGGTCAGCTTAATTTTGGGCTGAAGCTTTCGAAATTTGTGTTTGAGGTGAGGATAACTTTGGCGCAGTGCGAATTCGAAAGCATTCCAATTACACAGCGAATTAACTTTAATTTCGGGATGGGATTTTTCGCATCAGAAGTTCCCGTCCAAATTAGTTTAATGCACTTCCGAAAAGGTTTCGATAGAGCAACAGGTAAAATGGAATATGCTACTGCTGAGTCGGGAGCTGGAAAAAGAAGATAAACAATGAGGAATGTTTCTCGCGGGTTCTTACACTGCTCGAAAATGTTGTTTTTTTATTATTTTCGGAAAGCCTTTTTTGAATTAGAGAGATCCCACGCGGAGGGGTAAGCTCTTGTCACTCCCGCTTTATAATTTTATATTATATAAAACCGGTATTTAATTAGATAACGGGCTCTTGGAAATCTCTTTTAGTTTTCAATTATTCACAATGGGAATAAAAGGGAAAAATTCAAGTGAGCATCTCCCGAGATTAATTTCATTTTCTTTTATCTTTGTTTATCAGATTTTTTTTTTACGGCGCTCATTAATTATTTTTTTTTTGTTGAATGGCATGAGAATAAAGATGCCTGGACAGAAAATTCTAGCCTTTCGGAAATTGTCTGCTTTTGATGAGGGTGGTGACCAAATAAAGGAAAGAAAATGGCGAGGGAAGGACATTTCGCTCACCCTTGTTAATAAAATTTTCTCAGTTAAAATTGAGTTTGAACTTTCTCTTTTTGGTCGTGACAATTGCAGAAATAAAGGAAAATGTAATTTCTTTTTTTTTTTTTCGGGGGAAAAAACTTTCATATCTCTTAAACCTCTAATTTAAAAGACCTCCAAATTCTATTATTTCTTTTACTTAGCATTCGAAGTAATTGAAGCGAAAGGGGATAAAGTTTTATAAATCAAGGAGAAGAAATTTTTAACCTCCCGTAAAATTTTCTTTTTGGAGATTCAATGTCCATCTTTCTCTCGCTTCTGTTCAAGAAAATCACCGACATTAATGTTAATATTCTTTTATTAGTAATAGGGAAACAGTGTAATCATTTTAGAACGCCTAATTGAGTACAGAGTTTAACTGGTTTCACAATTCTCCTAAAACACTGCCTAATAAGTAATGATTAGTTTATCCTGAGTTTATCATGAATTTCTTTTTTCCAGGATTCCAGAACAAAACACAGATTCAAAGTTCACACTTATTCTAGTCCGACATTCTGCGATCACTGCGGATCTTTGCTCTATGGCGTCATACATCAGGGCATGCAATGCGAAGGTATTTTTCTTCTTTTAAGTCTCATTAATTTATTCACTTTTTAGATCTGTTGTAATCCATTTTTTGGTATTTGGTGACAACGCGAAAGAGTGAAATGCGAATATTCAGCCCTTGAAATGGAGTGTGTGCTCGTCTGATACCGAAACGAGCTGATGAAGCACGAATTAATACAGTTCTGGAGTTATGCTTTTGATCAAATGTAAAGTGATGGCACTTAAAGACTTATATATTTCGAGTACTTTTAACTTTTAATAACAAATTAAAAGTTAAAAGTGAACCTACCGCCCTAAAAGAATTTCTTCTTAAAAGAAATCAGAAAAAAACCTAAGTTATTCACTTATAATTGAAAGAAATCACACAATAAAGTGCCTAAAAACCGTTTTCGCTACAATGTGAGTTCCTTCTGTATGAGTAAGAACGACGTTATGATATCTCAAAAGGGTTGACCTTATCCAGGGTTGGAGTACCATCAAAAACTATTAAAAATCAAACAGACATAAGTGCAGACTCTGTTGCAACGAATTCTGCAAAATAAATAAACAACTGGTGAACTCTCTGTCATGTTTTGACAGAGAGTAATGGCAATGAATTCTTTGGGTTCGTTTCGTATTGCGAACTTTACAGAAAAGAAAAAATAATCAGTTTTCTCTCAGATATGGCTGTGACATTTTGCGACTCCTGGGGTAAATTCATAAAATTTGTCATATTATCTAATTTGTGTTTTTCACTCAAAGGCTCTCAGAAGGATTTCAAATGCCTTTTGAACAATAATAAAATAAAGGGAGATTTATTGGAAATTTGTCAGAGTCAAAGTTAACTCTTACGTCGGCAGCTTTGAGAATTTTCCATGGAACAAATCATCTTAGGTAAAGAAGCACTGAAAGCGAATATAAAAAAAAAAAACTTATTGAAAGTGATTTTGAAGAAACGAGTAATCCAGAGACATGAGAAATGTACGACGTGTTAAATATAACTCGGTTTTTGAAAGCTCTGCCAGCTTGAATTCCAACTTCGACTCTGGTTGTATTGGATTTGAATTAACCGGAATAATTTTTCTGCTCTTTGCTGACGGCCCAATGAAAAGGTCGAGGGGGAAACGGAAACATTATCTCATCGCGGACTCATTCATTTCTTCAAATCCCAAATAACAAGAAAACACTGGCAGGAGAAGCAAAAGTTGAATCAGGAGAACGTGGAAAGTTTTCGCCATTTGCTTTTTCGTCGTTTTGGCATTTTTTTTTGTCTCTCCGTGTGCGATTATTGTGTTCTCCGAATTTTAGCTGCGGTTTGATTTTTCCAGCGTTTTCGCTGCTTGTTTACCTGTGGAAATTGATTTTGTGTACTTTGTAGTTAGTCAACTCTACTCATTGAATGCTAACCCTTTTTCGTTTTTCATTGGTTGACATTCCACCATCTTCAAGCATCCATTTTCTGGAAAGAGTGAGCTCTTTAGGAAAGTCTGATTGCAATTTGACTTTTCCAACGTTGGCACTTTAAATGATTTTTATTTGGGAAGAATTCCTTGTGAAAATCTCCAGTTGTGCGAAAAAGGCGTGCCTCGTGAAAAAATCCTTCTTCCTTTTCCTCCGATTAAGACATTCACTGATGCTCTTTTTTTTAAACTTGCGCCATAATCGAAATCCAAAAAAGTTAAAAACTTGGCCTTGTCACCGCAGACAGACGGTTTTGTAAACACTTCTGGGTTAATTATTTGACAGAAAAACGCTGCATGTGTTGGATCGGAAGGGGTGGAGAGGGAGGGGGAAAAAGACTCGTTTGTCCCTTTTAGCTTGTTTGCTTGCTTGATTAAATTTAAATCAAATTTCGACCACCTCACCGGTTTATCGGTGGCAATTCCTTGAGGTTCACCGTAATTGCCGTTCTCTTCTCTGTTTTTATTCTTCTGAATTTGTGATACTCTCATTTCGGGTTATTATATTTTGTCAAAAAAATTCCGATCCACATTAAATCGATCCGATAATTAAAATTTAAATCACAAATACTCATTCTTACAAATGGACCACCATTATGGTTTCCAACATAATAAAGTTCCGTTTGAGAGAATTCGCCCTTTGAAATCTTACTCCAATCAGCATATGAATAGTGAAAAAGGTCAGTCGAAAGCAAAAGCAGTATCGCACTCAAGGGAAAGTACGGTACCTTTCCCTTGGCATTCTCTCCCAAAAATACATATTCATCAGTTTCTCCTCCCGCCTAAATTAATTTCATCCCCGTAAGTCCAATTTTTCGACAAGAATTGGGAATTTATTTAGTCTTTGAATGCAATGAGAGATTAGGGGTTTAATTGGGTCGAACATCCATCGGAGTCATTCAATAGGTCTCATTAAAGGAAAATGGAAGCGGGCGTAACAAATCGAAAATGGCGGGGGAAGAAAAAAAAAACGGAAAGCCCATTGGTTGGGTTTATGTATGATAAATGACTGCAGGTTTTGTCGTTATTCTCGGGCAATCTCAAAGCTCTTATCTACCGCTGCTGTACCGCCTAAAATTTCGTTTAATGGATGAACCAGAGTTTTTATTTTCCGAAAAAAAAGCTCTCCACTGAATTAGATATGAAGAAATAAATATTTTCTCTGCGACTTTCCCGGGTCGAGTTGTTCTTCACCTTTTTAAAATTTTTATAAGGGAGACAATTTACGATGCTTACTTTTCCATAAGTTTTATCCCTCTCTGAATTCTTTGTTTGAAGTAAACAGGGACGCATTTAACTCTTGATTTTTACTTTTAATGCTCTTCCGTTCATTTACGGAAAATGTTCCCGGGTGGAATATTATGGATTTATGACGATTTTTAGTATTGTTTAACGGTCGAGCCGAAATCCGATGGCCGATAACATAAAAATCGGAATAAAATTATCATATTCCAAAAAAGATGGCATGTTCTTTTACTGCCATTCCAAAAGAAGTGATGGGAATTCACTTTTTTTTTGCGAAGAAACCACTCCTCACTTTTGCGACATTTATATTTGTTGCAGTTTTCCCGAAATGGAAAAACTTTTCGTTTTCCATATTGCCGGGGGGGCAATGTTTATGCCTATAATAAGAAAGTTCTCTCTCTCAAACTAAAGTTTTTCCGAGAGTCAGATGTTCGAGAAACCATTGCAATTAAAGTATTATAAAGTTTTTCGTTGGAGGACCCGGGTAGCCTAAAGGTTAGCGCACTCAGCTGTCGTTCTTAGGATCGCGGGGTGATTTTCCCAGCTTGTTTTTCCCTCTTTTAGATATCCCTTTCACTCTCGTTAACCTCTCTTTTTCAAAATTATCCCTCCAGGACTCACAACCCCCTTCTGTAAAAATTAGAAGTCTGCCTCGGCAGTTAATGAATCTGAAAATTATATATTCTCAATGACTGTTGTGTCATTCTAATTTAATGTCCAGATAGTATGGATTTACTCTTTAAGAGGGATTTCTTCTAATGAGTAAACCATAGCACTCATTTTATCATTAGCAATTGTTCCTAACTTTCTGTAGTAATTACATCCCCAAGTTGTT
The DNA here is from genome assembly GCA_028293925.1 of Brueelia nebulosa. Lineage (NCBI taxonomy): Eukaryota > Metazoa > Arthropoda > Insecta > Psocodea > Philopteridae > Brueelia > Brueelia nebulosa. The sequence goes on along the minus strand of JAQIBA010000055.1, from coordinate 33,042 downwards.
TGTACCTATATGTACAAAAGTCGGACTCTTAGGAAGAGAATCGCTGTTGCATTTCCCCCAACGAAACGGTAAATCCATCCGGAAATTATTCAAAGCGGAACATAAGAACAACGGCAGTGTTCTTTTTTTAAATATCTCCAGTCACGCCATGAAAACTAAGTGTTGAATAATTTTTTAGCGAAACTTTTCCCGTAAATCACAGAGAGATTCCGATTAAAAAATTTCCACCGGTATAAATTAACCGCAAAAAGAAACACTCACTCCTTACGCACCTTTCCCGTGAAAATAAAATCAGCCGTGAGTTATTATTTTGCGTGTGGGGAGTGTAAAATTTTGAGAAACAGGAAATTTAAAACGTATTTATTAGGATTTGGAAAGGGAAAATCCGATCTTTACTCTCTTTGATTTTAATTAACTCCCCTAGAACAGATTGCCGGAGCAGTTTTCGGAAAGCAGAGAGTGGGCGGCCGCTTTGGAAACGACACGGTCTAGAATTTTGCTTTTTCCTTTCCCAACAGTCTCCTTTTGAAAGATATTCCCCGTGTGACGTCACCCTTTCCCACCCCGTTAAGTCTTTTATAATATTGTTTGAATATAACTGTGAATCGGGGCTTTTTTGATACAGAGACGCTCTGTCTACTTCATAGAATTAGGTTAAATTAATGCAGATTCTTTATGTTTATACTTTGAGAACACGATTGAATTTTAAAAAGGGGTAACTCGCCTAGGGGTGTTGGCATAAAGATTAGAAATCGTTTTAGAATTTTTTTTAGGTTGAGAAATTACGTGTTATACTTCCGGGGAAGTCATCCTTTCTTCAGATATTGTAGATTTAATCCCGGTAGTTCTTCTGGGTTTTTAAATGCTGTGGAAAAGCTAATTCTAAATCTCAGGCAGCCACAACAGAGTATTCATTGTGCTTTTACGAAATTCCTGACCGAATTCGGGCGCTTTCGCTTTTTATACCCGCTAATCAATAGAATTCTTTTATTTCATTACCGTCTTTATTACGCAATTATTTAGACCGGTGGAGCTTCACGTTGAAGCACTTAAAGAGTAATGGGATTGGCGTCGCACTTTAGGCATTTAATGAGGTGATAGCGTTATTGATTTTCGACATTGTGAAAATTAATCAAATTTCTCATTCGACTGCACCACGTCGGCCGCGAAAAAGATTTCACCCATCTCCTTGTGTGAGTTTTTTTGGGAAAATCATTTTCCACAAAATGGTGAGGGCTTTTCAATCATTTATTTTGTCGGTTTTGACTTGGTTTCATCCATCGAATTTTAATTCTGATGTCTTCTGCTGGAAAATGAATGAACGAACGAATGAGTCGTGCAAGATTTTCGAATATAAACAAATGGGAACGGAAGAAAATTGGCAGACGTTGAGGAAATCTCATCTTTCATTTAATATTTTACCCTGTCAATTTCCATCAGGAAACTTTCTCCAAAGTTTTCTTAATTTTCGATATATTTCAATTCACCTGGAAATCTTAGCACCTCGAAATGAAATAAGCTTTTCGAAATAAGCTAAATGACTCGCGATTCATTTTTTCCTGCTTTTATATCCATTTCTGTGCACTGACAAATTTCTGTGAGAAAAAAATTTCAAAAAATGGATCGGACAGGGAGAGTGGATGGACAAACCAAAAAGGGAGTTTTTTGTAGGTCATTCAAATCTCTCTCCTTTCGGTTTGTTAATAGCTTTCGCCCATAAATTTTACCCAAACTGCAGTGACCCTTCACGAGAAAATCTCCGGAACCTCTCCAAGTGATTCATTCCCTGCGGTAATAATTTATGTGGATTTGTCACGTTTATTCAGACGGTTTGGGCATTGGGAAATTATAAAAAAAATTTTTCTGAAAAACCTTAATTCGGGGTCTTAACGCATTAGGATCAAAGTGTTCTTGTAAATTTATCAGGAAGTGATTGCAAAAGCTCCGATTTGAAGTATAATTTATTAAGGAGAAGACAAAATGACTGGGGTTATGAAAGTAGAAATTTTTAATGAGGCGAAAGGGGCCAAGAATTGTTCGGTGGAAGCCCTTTGGGAATTAAAAATTAAAGGAGTAACGATATGTCTGGTGTATTTTGAACTGGCCGTCGGATCGATTCGCTTAACTTAAATTGTATCCGTTTCTGGAAATACATGTTTACATTTTCATCAAAATAAATTTTCCGTGGGAAAAATTCGAGCGGAAAAAGCGGCCTCGAGCGGTTTGAAATTTTCTTCTGTCTAAAAAAGGGCTGCGTAGCGTGTAAAATTTTTAAGAAAATTAGGAAACGTAGAAAATAGTGGAAAATAACGTAAAAAATATTAAGGAAAGCCACAGATTGGAGCAAAAAGAAGATTGACTGCACCCATAGAGGACAGAAATTAAAGAAGTTGGACATTATGAGAGCATTGGCATAGCAGAAACAAGGAAGTAATCGAAAAGCTTAATCATGTTCGGGAAAGAGGGCCCGGAAATGGATTCAGTACACCCAATCTTTTTATTTCATTTGCATGTACCATTAAAATACTGATTTAAATTTTAAGGGTATTTCAGCAGTCTAAATTAAAGTGTTATTACCTTCGGTGGAATTTGAAGTGATATAAACATGAGAGCAAATTTTTTTTTAACGAATACTTCCTTCGGTGCAGAAAAGAGGAGGTCTTCATTTTCTTTGGTCGTATGTTTTAATAATAGAAGATCAATATTTTAAGAAACGATTTTTCGGTTTCAGCATGCGACATGAACGTGCACAAAAGATGCGAAGAAAGCGTTCCAAATTTATGTGGCTGCGATCACACAGAAAGGCGCGGCCGCATCGAACTCAAAATCGATTGCATCGGCAATAAACTGACAGTTGGAGGTAAGTCTGATTCTCTACAGTATCTCCTTTCCAATGACTCCCCGTTTTGACTGAGTGGTGTGGGCACACCCTGAGCACACCCACCAGAATTTGTGCTCGGGGGTTTTCCATTTCAACCTTACAAAAACCATCAATGAATGATCCCATTGCATTCAATAACGGAATGGATTATCGTTCTGGAAGATGACACAATGGACGATTTAAGGTTTAGTCTGACTTAGGAAGTAGAAAACTAAAAAGAATTAGTCGAATAGTAAAGAAAAAAATAAAGCAAAATTAAATTCTCGGAGAAAGAAAAGAAATAATGCGAAGCTCGACAGTAATTTGTTTAAATTTTGCTCGCCCACATCGTCTGCTTCCTCAATATATTATTTCTTCTTTTCTTCCGCCCACTTTCTCCTCGAGGCTTTCTTTTACCTAGTTATCCATTTCCTCCGGGCATCTTCTAAATGTGTTTTAGTGTCAGAAATCAAATAAAATCTGTCGCGAAAAATTCCCGAGGATTTCATCCGTTCCCAGGACGTGGAAGGTTTTTATCAACATTCCTCCAATGCCGAATTTTCCCTTGTTTTTCGAAAAGCAGAAGAAAAAATTGTCGAGAATCTATCAAAAGCTAATTATTTGAAGCATCATCGTTCCCTTGAGAATCGGAGAAAGTTGTTGAGGGTAATTAGGATTCGGAAACGGAAGAAAGGGAAGAAGAAAGTAATAAACCTCTTATCATCTCAATGCACAAAAGTTACTCGGAAGAGTAAAGAAATTATAGTAAATTAAAAGGTAGCCTAGACTTCTCAAATTAGTCTTCGTTACTTTTCTAACAACCTTTTCTCAGATGAAGAGGTTTTGTGAGAATCCAAAAATTGAAAAAACCTACGAAGACTTTGTAATTTTTTAATATTTTCGGAGGAAATTTGAAATTTAAGGATTTCCTTTATTATCTTCATTATTTCTTCCGCTCTTATGTAAACTGCAGCTCTCAGGTTTTTGCTTTTTTTTCTTGGGTTTAACGATTTGAAAATTGATGCGAAAATTCTAACAACCACAGTTATAAATGGTATTTCTTCTTTGTAATTTATACAGTGTTTGTAAATAATTTTTATAAATATATAAAAAGTTAATATGTGAATAAGTTTGTACTCAAAATTATTGATTACGAGTTCACACATCCTAAGCGCACACACATATGAAAATTTGCTTTTGTTATATATTAACATTTATTGTTCAACTCAATTCAATAAAAGGAAAACATTTTTTTTGGTTTAACTTTTTTCTTTTTTTTATGTTCCTTTATTTTTCTTAACGCTTACATTCCTTTTTTCCTTTCTTAAATTTTGTTATTGTTTATTTGTTACTTATTCCATTTGTGTCGTTCATTCTTTAAACACCTGATTTACATAAACACTTAAAAAGTCGACGGGAATTTTCGTCAGCTGAAATGTCTCCTTTATTTTGTGAAGGTTTAACAGGAAAGGAGAGAGATATTGCATTTAAGTACTTCTCTTTTTAGTGGAGAACAATGGGGGGGATTAAATTTGGCACCCAACTTTTAGAAAATGCTTTATTTTAATTAATCGAAAGATGTGATCTGTAGTCTAACATTCTGTTGCTCCATTGTAATTCACGTTTTGTTAGACTAATTATTTGGTCTAAACCAGCGAAATAGAAAGGCGGGAAACGATCGGTAGACTTTTGGCTTCGTTTGCGTTAAGGAGATGATGAAAGAAGAGTTTAAAATTTGTTTGAAAAAGCGCCATAACGCAGTAATTTAAGTGTGACATTGAAAATCATTGGAAAGAGGATTATTTGCTGTCCGGTCCTTCTTTGAATCCTCCGACTCATTAAAATGTCCGGAAACTTTCATTCTGCATTTCCGAGTTCGGATATAAAAAATAAATTACGAACTTTGGGCTATTGTCTGAATTTTCACATTAAGAATTATTCTCACTGTGTTATTTTGTTACTGCACCGATTCATTTATCTAATGACTTTGTCCGTGACCATTTAAGTCTCGGCAAAACTTGGCATCGATTTGGGACTAATTCTGTCGGAGTTCGAAAAGTTTCAGAAATTAAATTTTGTGGAGTTGTCAAATAAGATAATTAAAAAAAAGTAAAAATAAAAAAAAAATATTTCACGCAGTCAGACCGATTTAAAAAAGCCAAAACAGTCGGATTTTCTCCCGTTTTAAAGAAACGACCATGTGCTTTTGATTACGATTAATTCCGAACATTGGCGAAGATTTCCGAAGGCTGCCGATCAAACCCGAACCGCGCGGTTTTGATCCTTAATTGGACTATGTACTTATTGCTGTGCTCAGCAATGTCGTCATCGTACTCACTTATCATTTAAACAAATGCATTTATTTCAGATTGTTCGAGTCGTACGGAAACCCTTTCTATTTGCGTCACACTTGCAGTTATTTATTTAATGTTTTCGAATGCCCAATAAACAAAATGTTGAAACATCAAAGCTTTTCCCGAGCCTTAATTTATTGCGGTTTTTATTCAGTTAACTAACCATCGCAGAATTCATAATCGTCTGCTTAATTTACTCCCAAAAGTAATAATTATATATTAATAATTATTCATGAGTGTTATGAATTTATTTTCCAGTGAAACAGGGTAAAAATTTAATTCCAATGGATCCGAACGGGTTGTCAGACCCCTACGTCAAACTCAAATTGATCCCAGACTCGGATAACATAAAAAGAAAGACAAAGACCATCAAGGCGTGCCTCAATCCTGTTTGGAACGAAACCATAGTATTGTAAGTAAATTAATCAACATAAACGGAATGGCGGTATATTTGGGGGGAGGGGGGGGGGGTCATTATTAAAATCCCAGCCGCTTCCAAATCCCGGCTGCGACGTTAATGGACCATAAAATGGCCCGATTCGGCCTCGGTCTCAGGGAATTTATTAACAATTTTTTAATTCTTATTTTGAAAAGTTTTTGCGCAGTTTTAAAACAAGTGTCGAAGGTTCTCACCCTCTAAGCAATCCCCTGCGGAAACCGCGTTCGGTTAATGAAAAGTTTGCTTAATTAAAACTTGCGACTGTTGATCGAAAGCTGTGACAGCCCTTAAATTATATAAAAAAAAAAGTTGAGCGACTTCTGTAAATTAACACAAACCATCGATATTTTATATAATTTTATTCCCATTGTGATTCCGAAAACAGTATTTTAATAAACTGGGCATTTAAAATGTAAATATAAAACGGTAATAAAACTAAAATCTGCTTCCCGCTTTTATTTATAGAAGTTTTATTTTAATTTCCCGCGTTTGTGTTTAAAATTTTATACAAATTTTGTCCGTCTTATTTATTTTACAATTTTGGTGAGCTTTTGCTTCAAATCAGCTTTTTTTTTTGTTAGCTTCTGACAATTCAGATAAAAGTTTTTAATAGTTTCTTTCGCCCTCGATTATACATATAAAAGAGTTTAGTGTTAAATAACTTTTACACTCTCTAATAAAAGAAACTCTCTGCTGTTGGGCTTAATTAAAAACTCAAGTGGGAGCGAATTTTCACAATATCAATTCGAAAGCTTCTTATTTCAAATTATTCCGTCGTTTTGAACAAAAATAAAATGAAATTTAATGAAAATGAAAAAAGTTTGCAAAGTGAAGAGACGAGGAAAAAACAAGGAGAAACTCCATAAAAAGTTGTCTTTTTCTCGCACTGCCGGCGATGGCCTCATGGGTCGATTCACAACAGAGTTTTCCCCCAAATTGGGAAATGCATAGAAGGAAAATGCTCGCGTAAATATCGGTGGAAATTACACCTAACGGTTTCTGAGTTGAACTGAGTTGAGTCAGCACTGGAACGCCCGGAAGAAGCTAAAATTACTTCTACATTTGTTTCCTCTTTTCTATCTGTAATATTCTATCGTTTGATATGATTCAATCACTGATGTAACTTTGTGGTAATAATTGTTAGAGATTTTCCTCATTTCTCTATTTTTTCCTTCTCTCCTCTTTTTCTATAATTTTTCCCTGTTATTCACTTTTTTCCACAGTAACAGTGGGAGGTTCCTTTGAAGTCAAAGATCAAAGTGACCGTTTTGGCCGTTACAGTATTAACGAAAGAGGCTAAAGGACTTCTGCCCTCAACAAGCATTCATTATGACAGTCGAATGTTTAATTGGACTCAGACATAAGCACGCAAGCTTTGAATTGTTAAAACGATCACATAGATAATGTTAGCGAGGCCTTTGCAATGCGTATCAAAAGCAGTGCGTTTCGTGACCGAAATGCCCCTTAAAGTCGCTTAAGGTTTGACTCTGCCACCACCGGGGGAGAGGGTGAAGGGGTCAGAACTCCATTTGGAAAATTGTGCTCGAGAAATGGCCGATTCCTGCGGTTAAGAGCTTTCACCCATTGCACTAATGAGGACTTCCTCTCTTTGAGATTTCTCTATCTCGAACAGTGCTCTTAAGCGATTTAAGATAAAACAATGAGATTCAGAAAAAAACGGTCAAAAAGTTTTCACCAGATCGAATTTGACGAAATAAAAAAAAATAAAAGCGGAATAAATGTCAATCGGTGGGACGAATAATAAAAACGAACGTTTTGCAGCGGGGCTTCTTTGAAAATGCATTCGGACGTATCTAATTAACGGTCAGTCGCTTTTATTACTCTCATACATAAACATTTACATAAGTTTTTTAGTGAAAATTATTCGGACAACGAAAATAATTCGCGTGGGAATCTTAGTTAAACAAGTGGGGGGAGGGGGCGTTCACAATGCCCGCATTCTTGAACACGTTTTACGCTTTTTCGGCGAATTACAAACCTCTTATGAATCGATAATGGAGTTAAATTTATTTTTATAGTCATCTTGTTAAAAAAAAAAAAAAACGCATGCCCGCCGGGATAACTAATTTGGGATATTGTCCCGGGATTTCCTGACAGTTTGGCAGTAAACAATGCTAAAATAGGAATTTGTGATGATAGGGTCGATCTCCTCTTAGTGGGTCTCCTCATGTTTGAGAAGTATTAACCGAAGAACTGTATTTTAAATTAAAGACTCGTTAAAATGGAGGAATTAATGCAAAGTGTGAATTTTTATTTCCTTTGTCAGTGATCTCAAACCAGAAGACAAAGACCGAAGGCTTCTGATAGAAATATGGGACTGGGACAGAACGTCCAGGAACGATTTCATGGGATCTCTATCGTTCGGGATCTCGGAACTCATCAAGGAACCGGTCGACGGGTGGTACAAGCTGCTGACTCAGGAGGAGGGCGAATTCTACAACGTACCTGTCCCCGCAGAGGGGGTGGATCTGGCTCAGCTGAAGCCCAACCTGAGGGTGAGTTCTTTCCCACCGATCGAAACGAAAAGTAATTATTATATGTCCACATAAAATGGCGGGGAGTCTGAGAGCTGAGTTTGTTGTTTATGACTCATAAAAAAAAAAAAAATGAAATCAAATAAGAAAAGTTTTTGATTCTTTCTATAAAGGATTTATGGTGTTTATGGCCGAGGAGATGCGGATGGAGGTTCAGATCACTTTAGTCGGGGGTCTTTTTTTTTTTTTCCTAAAGAAAGTGTTTAATGGATGCCGTCAAAAAAAATTACGTCAATATTTTCTTCTTTTCGCTCCTATCTTGTGTTTGTTATGTAAATGTTCTAAATTTTCTGAAGAATCTATCTATTCTTTGATGTGCGATGACTTAATTCTTTTCATGGAATGAAAAACATTCGCGTGAAATTCATTGGTCGACCTTTCAAATGGAGACAAACGCAAAAAGCCAAAAAAACGGAAAATTTATTTTGATCCTTTCTCCATTTTTATTTTTCTACCTTCGGGATGGAAATTTTACCGGAGGGAGGTAAAAGTGGGAGGAAGCGGGGGGGGGGGGAGATAAAAAATATTTTTTCCCGATAACAAAGAAAAGGCCCGCGTAAGGGTTTTAGTGAACTCCTCATATGTTTTCCCTTTCCTCGTAATCCCTCCCTTAATTAACATGTATTTTCCAAAGGAAATGTGCTTTGTTACACCCAAAATCATACGGAATAAAGGAAGCCATCGAAATGAAGAACAAACCCCCCGTTTGTCTTCTCTTCTAATTAAGGGAACACGATAGGAACGAGCCATGCGAGATTAAACTCGAATTACTTAAATCTTTGCTTAATCCCCGGGGAGGGTTTCCAATAAAAAAAAAAAAAAACCTCAGAATTCGATATTTATGAGTTGGGAAAATGTCATTAGGTAAGGGTTGTTTTGCCGTAACTGTCTTAACGATCGGGGGGTGGGTATTTATCTGATTATATCGCCCCTCATTTGCCCCCCCAACCCTCTCCGGAATGGTGCCGTATCGGGTTTGCATTCTCCGAGTGCTGACTTTCCGTTCGTTTTTGAATTCCCGCCATTAAAATTATCTTTTTCGAGGAATTTCCCGAATGGATAACAACAGAAGATTTTTGCGAGAGTCTGTAGGGATTTAATAGAAAACAGTTAATATAATGAATTAATCATTTTCAATTTTAATTCGGAATTAATTTCGTTGAGTTTGTTTTGAATTTAAAAATTTCGCATTCGAGTTTTGAATTTTAAGAATGTCTGCCGATTTACATAAATAACGGCTGAAAATATTGGGGCCGATTCTCATTGGGAAAAGATTTCCCGGGGAGATCGTGTTCGAAGGCACTATTCCCCGGGAGACAACGAAATGCCCGGAGAAATGAGGAACCATTAGGGTTTTTTTTTTTTTTGATAAATGTCAAACGTTTGTCACTATCCTTCCTAAGGCTTACTTAAGACACAGAGATAATGATGATGAAAAACTTGTTTTTATACTAATGCGTTGATTAATTTTTTACATTAGGGTTCTACGATTTTGGGCAAAAGCCAAAAAACAAACACGGTGGGCTATTTTGACTATCTCTGCATGATAATCTGTTGTTTCTCCCACTGTTTCCGCTTACCTTTTGCAATGAATTCTTATTTGCTTTTTTTTTTTTTTGCTTCTTTGACCGATGGCAGGTTAATGTCATTCGCGGGGAGTTTGCTGTCTCGTAGGAATGACATTGCTTTGCCTGAGGGACCACAATTGGGAATGTTGCTTTTTTTTTTAGCTTTTGTTGAATGAGCGCTTTCGTACAGCTATAGTAACGAAAAAATTAGTGAAATGAATTAGGCATAAAAGGTTGAATAATAATATAATATAATAATTTAGCCTTATCTCGCCCGAGGGCATTAAGGGAGATAATCAACAATCAAAACAAAATTATCAATTATGTACAAATCCAGAGATAAACAGGCACCAGATCAGCTATAGCTTTTACAGTAAATAAAATGTGCAGAATTAACAAATTAAATATGGAATTATAAGATAGATAAACAAAACAATAAGTAATATAGATTAAATAAATATCATATAAAAATTGTTAATAAATTAAATATAAAATTATAAGATAAATGAACAGAACATTAAATAACATAGATTAAACAAGGTTGAATAATGGTGACAATACAGGGTGAAATAGTGTTCAGGATTTTATGCCGCAGTTAAGAGAAGGGACTCTTTTTTTTAAAAGAATTGACAGTCTTTAGGGATTTCAGAAGATGACACCTTTTTGAGGCAAAAAGGATCAGAGATGAAGAATTTCTTACAGGTGGAGATGGAAAATTCAAAAACTAAAATTCCTGATCTTCTCAGTCCTGAAAAAAGAGGAGAAACGAAGATATGAATTGAAATGGAGAGAAGAAAAGATTAAATCATAGAGAAAATAAAACAGTCTGAAGACACTAAGTAAAGCTTTTCTGATAATTCAGCATCGAACAAAATCGAAAAACAATAATAAAGGTTTGTAATTGAGCTCAGTCTGACTCAAACAATAGAAATCGGATGACTCGAATGTTTTTATAAATGAATTAAAATATAACAAGAAATGTGAACGTAACTCATATTTATATATTACTCAGAGAGAAGAAAATGAATCGATCGTCTGCAACACTTTCGAACAGAGCAGATAACCTAATGTAATTATCAACGAAATAAATACGAGGCTATCATTTAAAAGCGCTAAAAGCTAATTAATACATTAAAAAGGTTTTCTTCTCATCTTTACGTAATCGCAAATACCAAATGACTGCTTGTCATTGCATGCATTAGATTTTCTGTTCTCTGTGCTCCTTATCTGAAGAGTTTTTTTTTGACGGCAGAAAGTGGTTCTTAAGACGTAGTATGTGCTTAATTTTTTTTTATAGAGAGTTTAATTTTCGCATTGAAAAAGAGGAATTTTCTCCGACATGATTAAAGTCAACGAGGCGAACAAAATTTTATGCGGAGGGATAATTTCCGCTTCCGCTCTGAATTTTCTTTTTGTTCTCCGTATTTTTCCTTTGGTTCTTTACCAGTTTTGTAATGCGGCTGATTCAATTACCTCTTTGAAAACGTAATTATTATAAATAGGGAGTGGAAATTGAAAAACTTCAACCGGAGGATAAAGAAATGAAACCCTGAGCTGCGTCTCAATGCAGTCAAAGGGTTTTCCACGAGCGAAAAAAAATATCTCTCAAAAGAACACTTTAACCCTTATTCGGGGGCGGAAAGAAATTGACCGAACAGGTTGTTCATTTATTGTTTTAAACCGGAGCATGAATTTTTATTTTGAATGTGTAATTAATTCATAGAGTAAATACCGTGCAATGTCGCTTATTCAAAGCATTGAACGGACCGAATTAGGTGTAATAACAACGGGCATGAGTTTTGTCGCGTAGAAAAAATTTTTGCAATTTAAATCGCATTCCGTGTTTAATTAGTCTTAGATTGGGCTTAGATACAGTAATGTTTCAAGTGTAAACTTCCGTTTGCGAAGTGTTTTTAATCGATGCAGACCTTAAATTTAGAAATTCCGTGTTCATACAAATGACTCGTGAAAATATTAAAGAGCAACGACGCGCTCGCCATTAACAAAATGAACTCTATCACTTTCTGAGGCGGTGTCAGATTCTCTAATTATTGCTTTTAGTAGGTGTTACAAAAAAACACTTTTTTTTTCTCGACTCTTGGAAGAAAGGAAAAGGCACTGAAAAGCTCAGTTTGAAGAATCATCATTCGTTTCAGGTTGAATTATTATGCAAATTTTTGAGCTCAATAAATGGAGGGGAATGTTAAATAAAAATGATAATTTCGAGGAACTCACGAGCTTAATTATCGTCTTACTCAAAGCTTTTAGCATTTATTCACTTCAAGCACACTGTAAATCCATCCATTCGATGGACGGATCTTTCAAAAGTTCGCCTTTTCATTGTCTAATCTCGATTTTGAATTTTTTACAGTCTTCTTTGTCGAAAAGAGCTCCGGTTGTGTCTGACAAGGATGTTCCCCATAACATGGGAAAGAAGGACGTCATCCGAGCTTCCGATTTTAATTTTCTCATGGTGCTTGGAAAGGGTAGTTTCGGAAAGGTACGACACCTTTTTGTAATTGATTTATTAGGAAAAGATTGAAACTTTTGGCGCCTTTGAAAGGTTCTCCTCCGACTAATGAGAAGGCTTTAAGTGCCTTTCAAAGTGCCTGAATTAATTCTCTCAGGGCTGAAGCAGAGCGGGGGGAGTGTTTACAGTTTTGAATGCAAGTAAACAAGAGGCAATTAATGAAGTAGACAGCCTCGATGGTTCTCTTCACTCGAAACAGGTCTATAAAGCCGAGTGCGACGTTCGTAAAGCTTAAATGATCGTTTCGAGCCGCTGCCAACAGTTTAATTTTTTTTATTTCCTCATTAAATTCCAACACGAGGCACATTCTGTCCATTGCGGCTCGCACACTCTGTCAAAGGGTCAAGGGCCATCGGCTTTTCCGAACTCACCCGTTCGTATGCTTTTCCAGGTGATGCTGGCCGAGAGAAAAGGGACCGACGAACTGTACGCGATCAAAATACTCAAAAAAGACATAATAATTCAGGACGACGACGTAGAGTGCACCATGGTCGAGAAAAGAGTGCTGGCTCTTTCCCAGAAACCTCCCTTCCTTGTTCAGCTGCACTCCTGCTTCCAGACAATGGTGAGAGTCGGTAAACAATTGGGGAAATTTGGAATTATAACTGAAGATATACATTTATAATTATGAACATAAATTGATTTTATATTTAGACGGAGACTTCTGAAAAGTCACAAATATTTGTTTTACAGGACCGACTGTATTTCGTAATGGAATATGTGAACGGCGGTGATCTCATGTTTCAAATTCAGCAATGCGGAAAGTTCAAGGAGCCGGTAGCAGTGTTCTATTCCTCGGAAATAGCAATCGGCTTATTCTTCCTTCACGTTCGCGGCATCGTTTACAGGGACCTAAAATTAGATAACGTTCTGCTGGATCAGGACGGACATATCAAAATCGCCGATTTCGGTATGTGCAAGGAAGGAATAACCGGCGATAAAACCACGAAAACCTTTTGCGGAACACCGGATTACATCGCCCCCGAGGTGAAGAGCTTTATAATTTTGTTCTCAAAAGAATTTATTCCGTTGGTGGAGTTTGAATTCATTCGTTTGATTTTTTTTTTTTAGATTATTTTGTATCAGCCCTATGGGAAATCGGTGGATTGGTGGGCCTATGGAGTTTTGCTCTATGAAATGCTGGTGGGTCAGCCTCCCTTCGACGGAGAAGACGAAGAGGAGTTGTTTGCCGCCATCACTGAACATAATGTTTCCTATCCGAAGAGTTTGTCGAAAGAGGCTAAAGACGCGTGCAAAGGGGTGAGTTCAGAGTCTGGACAGTTTTTTTGTTAATGAGCAAAAAGAATGTTATGTCAGCTTTTGTAGCATTCGGCAATGTGCAATGTTTTTTATTTCAGTTCTTGACGAAAAATCCCGGAAAAAGGCTCGGATGTGGTGACGGTGGAGAGGAGGACGTAAGAGGCCACGCATTCTTTAGGAGGATAGATTGGGAGCGAATCGAAAACAGAGAAGTACAACCTCCCTTCAAACCTAAAATTGTGAGATGTGTTTTTTGTATTTTTTTGTATATTTCCTCTCCTGAAAAAGAAAGTTTCTCGTCACGGAAAAAAATGCATTAATTTCAGAAACACCGAAAAGACGTCAGCAATTTCGATAAGCAATTCACATCGGAGAAAACGGATCTCACGCCAACGGATAAGCTCTTCATGATGAACTTAGATCAGACGGAGTTCATGGGGTTCTCATTCCTGAATCCGGAATTCGTGCAGCACGTGTAACTGGATGAAGACGCTAAACGGGTAAACGAAGATCTCTTCCGCGCGCTTTTTTACTCTATGGCAAACGATCGAAAAGTCGGCAACTTCGAGGAAAGGAATTCCTCCAAGGAAAATTGATTGTTTAAATTACGAACACACCTTTTCGTTAGGAAGCACAATTTTAGAAATTTTCCCCGAATTAGGGTAGAAAAAGCGTTGGAGTAGCAATAGATAGTCGAATCCGAGTGATTGTTGGTGCAGTCGAGAGCGATCAGTATTGAGTTGGTTTTATTCGAGAGCAATAAAGCCGTTTCAAAGTGTCAAAAGAATTTTAGTTCCACGTTGAAACTTAAACGGTTCCATTTCCTTTATTTATAAATCTAGTAACGGTTTTTACGTAGAGTATTAAACCAATTTTAGTCGCAATGTGATATATCTTAATAATCGAAATTTACTTTTAATTGGGTAAAGTATTGTAGAAGTTTTTGATATTCGGCGTTTAATGAATAACTGATAAAGAAAAAAATACAAATCCTACCTCATAAATTTAATGAACGCTTTTTAGGCTTTTTTACGTATGCATCGTTCGTTTCGTTTCGTTCCATTTAGTTACCCATCAATTATATTGTTTAGTGTGACGATTAAGAGCAAATAATCATTTCGGTAGACATGTCTTTCTCTGTTAATTTCAGTTTTTGCTTTGGCCAAATTAGTTGCTTTAAATTACGACGAGCCTTTGCTTGTACATAGAAATATTTATTTGTAAGAGTTCTTTCTTATGAGATGTTCGGTTAAATTTTTATAAATAAAGTAATGAAAAGTTAGATTTAGAATTAATCGGGCAGGCTGTCGGTGCAGGCGGCAGTTGCCGAGTAAAGCACTATGATTCTTAAGTATTATGTAGCATTTGACCGAGTAAAATTTAAACAATCAATAATTGCTCGAAAGTATTGCCGTATTAACTCCGAGAGATTTTTCGAGTATAATAAACCGAATGAAGACTCATATCCATTGTATAATAAAACGGTAGACTCGTGCTTCCTTATCTGATATTATTTCGTTTTAACTTCGAAAGGAGAATTGAGTTCGTCACTGAGTGTATCGGATTCGAATCCGTTAATCTGACAATTGGGTATTATTTGTTTACCTGTCGTTGTTCAGTCGTGAGACAATCACTGCCTTTTTTCACTCTTTTTATTGAATTTTGCTTTTGAAAGAACATTCCAGAATTTTTAGATTATCTCGTATTGCTAACTTAAAGTGATATTACGTAACCCTTCGATAAGCATCGCTAACAATTGGGTGAGCTTTTGTTGTAGACAGCTTTTTGTGTTCTCTAAAGTTGGAAACTTCTCTCAAGTTTTTTTTGTTTTTGGTTATTTGGTATTTTTGTCAGTTGATGACTGCGATGAGAAACAATTAGTTTTTTTAATTACCAAAAATGAGGATCTGTAGATTGAGTGGTACAATTCTGATTAATGTGAAGTTTACGACGAACTGAACTCCGCCTTTTTTTTCTTTTATGTGATTTAGTGTTAATTAGAATAATCGGTCCGTTTCTTCCAAACCTAAAATTTCAGTGAAAATATCAACGCACTCTTTTCTTCCCGCTTTTTCAATGAAATACTTTGTAAGCAGTGTTAAGCAGTATTACCATCGCAAAACCCTTTATCTGCATTCAATTAATTAATGTATTATTATTTAAAGTAAATTAATGCCGGTCGTTTGTGAGTATTATCTTTTCTAATTTATTTAATGTTTATTTTTGTTGAATTTATCTGATGATTTTTTAAATGGGATTAATGTTATTATTAAAATTGTAATTAATGTAATTAATATTTTTTATTGTACAAAAAGTAATGTGTAAATATTTTTATAGCTTTTTCCTCGTCATCGAATTTTGGTCGTTTTTTTTTGTAAAAACCTGTGTATTTTTTTTTCGCAAGAGGTTGACAATCTTTTTGAGATTATACTCTCCGTTCAGAGTTTGGTTTGTATAATTGATGGGGTTGAATTCAAAGTTACCCTTAGTGAGACGCTGCTTCTCTTAACCCTTTGTATGTTTTGTTACGTTGAACTCAATAATTTGGTTTTGTTTTTCCCTTCAAACCGAACCTTTTCGTGCCTGAACACCGACCAGCCTGCAGTTCTTCATTTATATTATAGCGAAAAAAACATGTTTTGCTATACTTTAACCCTTTTTAACGTCGGGAGGTCTTTCGTTGTGATTTTTTTGTAACTCGCCTTCCTTTGCCGACTCAAATAATTTAAACACAGCCAAATATATTCAATCATCGGTTCGATCGAAGGCGTTTTTAGTGTAACTGATGGAGACTGAAAGCGGATTTCCTCTTTGCTTTAATTTCTTACTATTGTGATTGGCCTTTTGTATAAAAGAAACTTTCTATTCGCTTGCCTTCTTAATATATATATATATATTCGATGTATTGTGAGTCATTTAAAATACAGATAGTTATATAAATATTCGATTAGGTAGAGAGAAGGATATTTTCGGTAGAATATATTTAAGAGTTGTCATTCGTTGTATTTGAATATCCGTTTGAGTTTCTTCTTTGGTTGAAGTTCGCAGAGGAGAACCTCAGGTTGAGGAGGAATCATTGGCGTACCTGAACCAGTTTGAGTATTTCCAACCCGTATAATGTAGTTTATGTATTTTTTAATTATATTTCCCCCCCGAAATTGTAAAAGTATTTCCAAAGTATTAAAATCTAATATTTATAAATTTTACATTCTTGAAATTTACCATTTTATGAAAACTTGAAAAGTTTTTCAATTTCTTATATGAGGTTAAGCACTTGAATTGTTTTCTATTAAATTATTATACTCTTAATTTTCTATTAAATATTATAATTGAAAAAAGTTAAATGAAAGAGAAAATTTTTAAATTTATCATATGTAAACTCTTTCAGTTGGTATTGGAAAATCCTTTGGGAGGTTTTCCGTTACCAAAGCAGATGGAGAAAAAGAAAATCGAAGGGAAATAAAAATGGTACATTTTAGGGGCCATTAATTAAAATTATGAGGACGGAAAGGGTTAATTGTCGTGTTTTGAATCTCAAACTGAGTTTTTCCCGTTAAGCAAAGCCGAAATTATGGAAGTTTGGTTAGTTGAACACTATTTTGGTTCAGTGCTGACGTTTTTGCTGAATTTCCGAATGGTTTTTCGGGGAAAATAAAGCGAATCTTTAGAAATTTTATCTGAGCTTTATCTTTGATATTTGAATGTTATTTTCTGCTTTGCTTTACTTAAGGTTAATTAATACCACCTGAAGGAGATTTTAAAAAAAGTTTATTGTAAATATTTATTATGAAATTATTTTACAATAAGATAAAAGTTTGATAGCGAAACGAAAGTCCGTGATTATAAAATTTATTTCGTTTAAGAATTATTTTGTTTCGTTAAAGAAATTAATTTTATTTTATTTTTAATCAGAGGTTAAAAGTTTTTTTTTATATTTGAATTTTTGTATTTTGCCTATCGTAATAATGATATTCGTTTCTTAATTTTTTATTTTTGAATTTGCTGTATTTAAGACGTTGAAATTATGTTTTAAGATTAACTTCTTTTCAGCTCATCTTTTGTGAGTTTCCGGACAGAAAATTTCATTGTGAGAATAAAAAATTCTTGAGCCAGTGAGTCTTGCTATTTTTTAACCTAATTCATTCATAAATACCTTGAGGAAAAAATTTTAGGGTAGTTACAAACAGATCGCAGAATAATTTTTAAACGTTTGCCGTTAAATTTTTTAACCGTAAAATGTCATAGAGTAAAAATCACGAAGTGAGAGTCAATGGATTTTCGACTTGTTGCGCATAGCCTACTTTCGGCCGAAACCATTGGCAGTGTCAGAGACCAATAATTGATGTGGTTGGCAGTTTGATGCCATAACAATTAACTATTTGGCATTTTCACTTTTTTTGGGGGAAAATATTCTCAGTATTATTTTTTAATAATGGACGGGAACGGCTTTGATCCCTGCGAGTGCATATGGAGCCATAATATGGCAATGCGTCGCCTTTTGTCGCTTCTAAGACAATCTCAGGCATATTGCACTGATAATGAGTGTTTCAATGAACGTAAGTCACATCCATTTGATAATTATATAGACAGTCGGTGACAACAGGCATTATTACTCCTTTATGGAATTATTTCAGTGCCCGGTGATGACATAAACACATCGGAGGATAATTTCTTTTTCGTCGCCATTTTCTGGCTCTTTTTTATGATTGTTATGTATTTTCTACGACCCAGCACATTCCGCAGGAGGAGAGAAGACGTTTTGAAATTCAGAAACAATGAAAACGATTCGAGTGATAACTCATCAGCTCCGCCCCCGATTTGTTGAAAACAGACGAAAACACCACTAATAACAATTATTAGAATTATTAAAATGATAGGAATCACTTTCACAGGCGGGGGAGGAACACGTCATGCAACGCGAAATATTTTCCTTTGTTTCTCTCTCTCTCTTTCTCTCTCTCTCTTTATTAACCTAAAATAATTGTACATTTCAAAATCATTAGGGTTGCCAGATTGTAATGATGCTTAAGGGGAACAATTTGTAGGAAAGTAATTTAGATAAAATGTTTCATGTGTTAATTGCAATTGTATAAATGTAAAAATGTCATCAAATACATTCCCAAACAATGTAAACATGATTGCACAGTTGTAAACTTTATAAATTTTCAGTCAGATGAGTTTTTGTGTTTTGGGAAAGACAAAAACAGATTTTGATAATGAAAATATACAAAAGGAATTTTCAAAATAAGTGTAAAGCTCACCTCATTTCTAGTCAAAATTCCAAATAAATTCCTGTATTGGGTCTGTTTTCTATAAGATAATTTTAAGGAAAATCTGTTATGAGGTTTGGTTTAATTAAATAGTACTTTTAATGATGTTATTTCAATATAAAACAGTTTGGTTTTTCTCAGTTGAATGCTCAGCCATTTTGTCAAGGTTGTTTAGCCGATTGATTCCATTTAAAGATTATTGTTAATTTGCATTATTTTGAGCTTTGTCAGATATTTTACTTTTGAAAAAAATTGTGTTTTTCATAAAGAAAAGTTGATTTGAGGAAACATTTTGAAAATGTCTCTCTTAAATGTAGTCATATTAATTATTTCACTTGTAATTGTGTATTTATGTCAAGGTCAATTGTCAGAACTAAAGATTACATATCACAGGAAATGCTGCTGTTGAATGAAATCGGCTGAAGTTTATATGTGCAAATATTTTGATAATAAAAAAGGAAAATTTGAGTGGGATTCGCTTTTATAAGTTATGCCCACGACAGAGGGAGTCAAAGGAACAAAGGAAATATATTATACTCGGTTTAGATAGAATTTATTATTAATGGGTGACAAACTTTCATGACCTTGGTGAAGCTTAAAATCAATTGAAAACTGTCTTGTCAGGTTCAGGTGCATTTTTTATGAGCCAATAAATATTCATTTGTGCAATCTTCATAAATTCAATGCATTTTGCTGGCAACCCTTATTTTTTGGGGGGGCAAAATGAATATTCAGTTGATAATAAACGAATAAAACGGGAAGGATACATTTGATTAGCTCTTATCACCATTCATATTCCACTCGATTTGCAATGACATTCAATTTCATTATGTAATTAATTGCATATTATTTTACATTGTATTGTATCATATTATTTTGAGCAAGCTGCCAATTAAGTGCTGAGAAGCTCTTTGTTTTTTTTTTTTTTTTTTTTAATTGGCACTTGTTGATATTCATATATTAATATATTTGGTAAATCGCTTTCTTGTAAATTACGATTATAATAATACCACCGTTTGTTCTCATCGATTTACCTTTTTAAACTATGATTGCATTTTATTTTTACTCGGATTTTCCAGTCCAAAGAATGCGGTCGAACCTCTTTTTGGGTTTTTATCTGCTGACAGACGCTTTATTGAGTATTCGATGTGACCCATTTATTCTCCGATGTCTTCAGACATTGGTCACAAGCGAAGTGGAGGTTCTTCGGGTAGATTTAGGTTCAATTCGGTCGCTCCCTCGGGACGACTCGGGATTGGGGCTGTGAGATTTGAAAACCGTTTGGACAATATTTGCAAAGACATATTTTTAATTTTGAGCTTTAAAAAAAGTGTTTAATATTTTGTTTTATTATTTTTTGTTTTATTATGTTTTGCTCTATTATGCAACTATAATTGGGATTTATTAAAATCGTTTATTGATTTTTTTTTAATTTGAAACCCATTTTCCTCCGAAGGTTTACCGAACGTTCCCTAAGTAATCCTCACCTCTTAAAAGTCCTATACAACTCGAAATTGTCTTAAATGCACTCCAATAAAAAATGCAATTTTCGCGAACTTTGAGTTTGTATATCCCGGAAACGGCAAGAGATATCGCAAAAATAAAATTTGCAAAAGGAATCTTAACAAAGGAAAAAACCAAAATGGGAACTTGATATATTGAAAGGGGTCCGAAGCCCAAATTCGCAAAAAATTTTCTTAATTTACACAACTCCGCTCTTTTTAAACGGTTTTCTCTTTTCATCCTGAGAAATGTGGGATAGGCTAATTGCGCACGTGTTGTGCACAGGAATTGCCTACACAAAGATTTTTAGGGGAACCTTTTCGTATAACGAATAGAAAATTAATAATCGGCGCTTCAACCCCCATCTCGCATTTTTTTTAAATCTATTTATAGAGAACCATTTAAAGTACTAAATTAAACTATATTCAATATTTTGAAACAATCGTGTTCTCAAGTTAAAATTTTCAAATTTATGGAAAAAGAATTATCTCAGGAATGGAGTGATACAGAAAAGGATTGCGAAAGGGATAAAAACATAATAAAATCAAACCCATAGTTTTTTTTTATTGTACGACAGCAAACCCGCTGCGGTCTGGAACAACGCTGGAACGCTTAAACATAATAACTACTATTTCAACCATCCCAACAAAAAAAAATGAAGTCTCGTGTACTGGTCCGAATGAGTACAGGTCTAATTGAGATCACAGCAAGTATACAAACAATCGCTCTTTGCTTTCACAAATTTAACAAAAATAGTTTCGACCTTATCAAACGAAAATAGGTCGATTCGACTTAATAAATAAACAAATGCCGAAATAAAAACCACTGAGGATTTCGTTCCTTTACTTGAGTTTCTGGGGGAAGTAGGGACTGGGGTAGGACGCCGCCATTTTCGAGCACATTCTCACCCTGGCGAACCCGTTCGACGTCTGCGACTTCGACATTGTCGACGCTCTGCTCTTCCTGTCGAGCGACTTCCTCGTCGCCGATGAGATCCGCTTTTTCTTCGTCGCCGCCGCCGCCGGAGTTTTGCTCGCGGCCGCTCTCAGTCTTTCTCTGTCGGCCGAAATCAGCTGCAGTTTCGTCGACGTATTCGTGTTGAAGAAAACAGAGTACACCGCCTCCCAGGCAGCTTCAATCTGCCGAACAATAACCTTTTCTTTGCATCTTTCTTCAAACGGAGAGTTCTCTTTTAGTTCCCTACCTGTCTGCTCAGTCTCCTCATGAGATCAATGTCGGAATCGGCGATGTCCGGTGCAGTGTGCAGCTGAGTCGCGCAGGTTATCGCATCCTTTAGTGTGGTGATCAGATCTTGGACGTGGGCAGTACGAAGCAGTCTTCTGGTGAGGTATCCCCGAGCGCCCGCATTGATTTTGCTCGCCGCCTGCAACCACACCGAATAAATAATTTCAAATAGATGTATAAAGTGATTTGATGAGGTTTAAGTAAATAAACCATTAGTTTCCCCTCAGAGCCAATTATCGAGGGCGTTGGCTGCTTCGAAAATGACTAATGGCTCCGCTGCGGAAGCACAAATGAGTCTTTCCTTCGACGGAGAATCATTTTCCCTCACCTGGCTGTATTTCGCGTATTCCTCGCTCGAAATTCCCTGATACTTCTTCATGGAATGAGCAAGAACGAGCTTCCTTCTGTTGGCGGAGCTCCCGCTCGAAGACTGGCTGCTAAAATTGCTCATGGAATCCGATTCGATCACGTATTCGTTGTTCAAAGTCGTATCTGAAATCAGAAGGTAGCGTTCAATCCGGGTGTTGATGGTGATGGTAATAAGTGAGCGTGCTTGCCTTTCGACTGCAGAAAATCATCCTGGAAACTGACATCCAGGTCGGTGTCCTGATTGAAATCCATCGATCGCGCCCGTCTGCTGCAGTCGTTCCCGTGGGAGCAGCACTCGGGATGGAAGCCTTTGGCCGAGTGAGGTCTCCTCCCCACCTGCTGACCCAGACAGTGATCGCTGACGGAGTTCTGGTGTCCGTCCCCCATCATGCGAGGGTCGCTGTCCCTGTGCCAGGACTCCCGGGAGCTCTGCGAGTAGATGGACTTGCTCGACTTCTTCGGGAGGTGACTGCTGACCTTGCTCAGCAACTCCGCCTCTTTTCTTTGGAACACGATCTCAAGTTTCTTCATCTCCGATTGTTGTTTTTCCTCCAGTTCTTTTTTCTGCCGTTCGAAGTCGACTTTCATTTGGAGCAGCAAATTCGACAGCTCGGGGAGTTCATTCCCGACAGCGAAATCGTGCAGTGAACCCCGTGTCGGCTTTGTCAGATCCTTCAAAGGCACTTTATCCGCCGAACCCGGCGAAGGCACACTTTTCGTCGATCGCACTTTCTTCCCTTTCAATTTGCACTTGACTTTGGACAACTTCCCGCTCTCCTTTCTCGGGTTGTAAGAATCGGGACTTGTTCCGCTGTCGTAGGCGAAGGAATTCGGGAGAGAGTATTCGCAGTCTTCGGGATCTTTCCTCTCGTCCTGATTGGCGGAAAGGCTGTCCAAGGAACTCGAGTTCTTTTTCTCGAGAAACGAACTGCGTTCCTCGTTTCCTCCCTCTTCGTCTGAGGATTTGACCAAAGCGCCATTTTCAGGATCCCAATTCTTCTTCGCCTTGGACAGGTCCCAGGTTTTCCTACCTGAGTGGGACCTCTGTACGCTTTGGGGGTCTTTTTGAGTTTCCAGGAACTGCAGAAGCGCTGGGCTGGGAGTCAACAGAGTATAGGAATTTTGTCTCATTAAGTTGGGAGAATGGGTGACCGTGTCCGGAGTCTTCAGACTCTCATCTGCGTATTCATCCAAGTCTTGTGAGTCTTTTGTTGGTAATTCCACTTTCAAAGAGTTTATCGAATCCGTTTGTAATGGAGACCATCTTTTCGTATCGTTATCCGAGTCGATATATTTATCCGGGAAATTTTCCTCTCTGATGGGAGACTGCTCACATTTATTTAATTTATTATTCCTAACGGTGATCCCGTTTTCAATAGCTAATCTATGCTCTAATGTACTTCTAAAAGCTCTATCTAAGTTCTTTGCACTTCTCTGACTAGAGATAATTTCCTCGCTACCTACGGACAGATTTGTGCTCGAAGAGCCCTCCGCTTTGGACATTGGAAGGGCGAAAGCTTTCCCCACCGCCTTCTCCGAGAGGTTTAACGAGGCCGGTCTGGTGGGGGTGGACTGACGGTTGGCCGGAACGTTGCTAATGGACGATACTTCACTTGAGATTTGATTCGGTTTCGCAATGCTTTTGCTCCTCTTCCGCTTCGCTAACCTCAGCTCTACTTCGATCGCTTTCTGTTTGTACTTCAGCAGTTCTTTTCTTCTTTCTTCGTCAATCTGTAACAACATTTATATAAATTTAATTGCTGACAAATTCAAAAGACATTGTAATAGCTCTATCAATAGCCCATTTCTATAAAGTTCAGTAGAAATGCTATCAGTAATGTAAAAGACTGAGTAAGCAATAATGTATATCTTCCCTACGATTAAGTAATAACTATAGATTCAGTGAATAATGACATCTTATCCCAAAAATGCATTCCAAAAGTGACAATAAATAATATCAGTACTTACAAGAGGAGGCAGAATTGGTTTCCCATGGATTTTGATAAAAGATACATAAGAGGGTTTGTTACTTGTCATGCCCAGAGTCATGTTAGAAGTTTCAGTTAACTGCAAGTAGTCCATCACTGTATTTTCCATGCTTGGAAGTCTGAAAGAGATTAATAATTTAATATAAATTTTAAAAATATATAATTTCACTTAAAATTATGAATGAATTTCATGTAAATTTTCATTTCATATTTAATTTATAAAATATCACTATGAAGAAGTAATTTTAAATTTAAACTACAGGAAATGCACTTTTATTTTACAACTCGATTTAAATTGATTTAAAAACCTGAAAAATTCATTTGAGATACTGCATTGTTAAATAAATTTCCCGTGAATAACCCATAGATCAATAGCAATGGTTGATTTATTGTAGAGGAAACGAGCAGAAAAACACGTTAAACGACTTATCGATAAAGAAAGTACCTTATAAATGTGCCGATAGAAACAAGTTTACGATCATTTTTTGAAATACTGGTAATCCGAAATCAGCGCGAAGCTCAGAACGAAGAATTTACACAAAAAAGATCAAAAAAAAGAAAATTCATAAGCAAGTTTTCGGAAAACTCAACATTTATAACTGAAAACCATTTTTTTTAAGTGAATCTTTCTGACAAAAGGGAAGATCTCTCGTCAAATACTGCACTTCATTAGACCATTTCTTTCTTTGAACCTACAAATGAATTCAGCGCTTGTCAACACAAAAATGGCGGATAAACAACGGTGGTGCCACATTCTGAAAAATAAATTCACCGTTCGATTCGAAATCGGCGGGAAACGTCCATAACCTCACCTGGTCAGATTTTAATTTCAAATCCAAAGGGGTGAAATCAGTATCGGCAGTTTCGTTTGAATCAGTTGAAGGGGATGTTTTCAAAAGACGACCCATTTAAGTAATCTAACGCTTTTTTTACGGGGATCAGACGAGAACAAATGAGATCAGCAATAATAGGCCGTTGGCAATTCATCTAATTATTAAATGCATTTTCGATTTATTAAGAATTAACTTTAAATATAATGTCTCTAATTAATGAAACCTTAAAAGTGAAAATAATTTGTACTCTTTTTATGCATAATCTTTCCTTGATAAACAAAATGAATTTTATTTGAGGAAATAAAACAGTTGGCTACTGCCACGACGATCCCAATGACTTTTCACAGGTCACCCCCCTAATAAATTTAACGGGTTGAAAGGGTGAAAATGCATTTCTTTTCTCTTTCATCCCCAACTGTGAGTGTATTTACTGTTAAAAATAAATTTCCTTAAAACCCGTAATAAACAACAAGATTAAGACCCCGGAACCGGGGAGGGCTCTTTGTCCACCGTCCGCCCGGAGGGTTAAACGAAGGGTGTGGATTTAAAAAATTATCTGGTTTCGCATTTACACTTTCAGAGGATGTGCGTCCAATAATTCATTGTTTCCTCCTCCTTCCTCACTGTTTTGAAAGCCCCGAAAGACATTTAAATAGTAATTTTCACGGATGCAAAATGCAGATGACAAACCGAAGCATTGATGGGAATTTAAAAGGGAAATGAAAAGTGAAAGCCGCAGTATTGACCGTTATTCGGGGAAGAACCCTCTTTTCCGGGGTGTTAAGTGGACGGGGTAAGGCTTTGTAATAAACAACCGTTTGTTGGCCTTCGCCTCTGATGAGTTTTCTCCAAGTGATGATTTTTCCAGCTCAAGTGACCCCGGGGGTGACCTTTGATAATAGAAACAAACCAAAACAAACACTAATGAAAATGTGTGGGCTTAAAAATAAGGTTGTTGAAAAAAGAAAAAATTTGTTTGAGTTCAACTTTCAGATAGGGGATCTCATTATTCTGACAGGTGTCACAGAATTTCAATTTAAACTCTGCATTCGTGATTTAAACATGTTTGCTGAGATATTCAATAAACAAAAACGCACCCCTAAGTCAACACCTGAGAGCTACTCGTGTTCTCAAAATGGTTGACATGTTTGAGACTGGTCCCTAAAAACCGTTTCCCATGTATTTTTTTCATTTACTCTCATTTATGAATCGAATCATCATTTCTATAAATTCAGCGAATGGCTGAGGAGCAGTAAAAGTGAAATGTTTTTACGACGATAAGGGTAAGTTATTTGAGTTGAAAAGTATTCGCACTCCTAAAAATATGCTCTAAAAAAAAGAAGGAGAAAGATGGCAAACCGAGCTCAGTTTCTCAGACATTAAAAGAAGAGGCGGCAATAAACCTTAAAAGGGAAGTGCACATCTTGAAAAGCCATTCACACGTAATGCGCGCATCCTGAAACCTATCAAACGCCTCTGAAAATTTTATGAACATTTAAGGAGGCATTACTCATTCACCGCCATAGTTCGGAAGCCATTTCTCCTGTCAAAAAGACTTTAAAAGTGAAATTATACGTTCGCGATACTCTGTTCTGATTTGGGATTTCATTCAAAACGCACAGAGTTTTTCTTTTTGAATTTAAATGACCCAAATTAAACTTTAGAGATTTTTAAAAGATAAAAATAAAACAATTTTTGCTTTTTACCCTTTAACGGTTCTTCATTCCGAGGATTGTACCCACTTTCAACTTCGAGGACATCCCCATCATTTTATGCCTCAAAAGATTCAGCGAAGGTGCGAAGATATGCTGAAATAAACGAGTTTGAGGAGCGTGCACGAGGGTATAATAGTATACAGCAGTGATGGCCAACCTACGGTCCGCGGGCCATATCCGGCCCGTGAAGTTGTTGCATGTGGCCCGGTCTTTTATTCCTATATTCACATACGTATTTGGTGATTTTAGTCCATTTTAATTTTTAAATAAAGGGTTATTCTAGTATTAGAATAGCTTCAATTTTAAATTCTTTCTTAAATTTTCTTCTTAAATTCATTTTAAATTTACGCTTAATCTTTCGAATCCATTCGGTCATATAAGTCAAAAGGACTGCTTGCATAAAAAGGAAAAAAGAGACAAAGGCAATAGCCGTGAGAGCAGGAATGTAGAGTAAAGAAGAAAATGAGAAAAAAGAGAAAAGGAGAAAAAGAGAAAAGAGAAAGGGGGAGAATGAGAAGAAAGAAAAAAAGGAGAAAATGATGAGAAGAGAAATAGAGAAAAAGAGAAAAGGGGAAAAAGAGAAAAAGAGAAAAGAAGAAAAGGGAAAAATGAGAATAAAGAGTAAAAAATCCCTATTCAATTTTCGCATATGTTGTGGCCCGCGAAATTACACCAAACTCAACTTTGGCCCGCACATTATCAAAGGTTGGCCATCACTGATATACAGTATATGAAAGGGTAATTGTGCTATTCTTTGGGGATAACTTACAGTTTATTCCCTTTAGGCATTATGTGTTTTGAATGGCAATTTTTGGAATATCTCCACTATCACCGATACCGTTTTAAACTTAAAAATTAGCATCTCTTCGATCCTCATTTTTGTGCGAGATAAGGCGCTGCCACTGAATGGGGTTCGGTGTGCATTTGACGCACCCTAATTAATTGCGCGGCTGAGTGTCCACTTCACATGAAACCGTCAAATCTCTCCGCCACCGCCATCTATTGTCTTCTGATAATGAGCTTTGGACAGTTTCGAAAGAGTTCAACCGAGGATGTCTCCGCGTCTTATTGCCGCTTTTAATTCTCGCCCGTTCGACTGATTTAATAGAAACAAACGTGATAACAGCCAGGAAGTCAGCCATCACTGACCACCAAGATTTATACGTTCGCCACTCCGACTCAGGAAATTTACCCTCGTTCCCGTTTATCTCCCCTCGCATAATTCATTTCATATAAAAATCATTTTTTTTTCTATTTTTTTTCTTTTTGGTTTTTAACGTTCGAACGAGCACCAATGGGAGAGAAGGTTCGATTGGGAAGGAGATGCTGACTGACCGCGGGTTAATTAAATTATACTCCTGCGGTTGCTCCTTTACTTTGTAGACGCTTTATGGGTGCACTTTGGGTTTGTGGTTTTTGCAGAAATCGAGGATGACACGCGAGACGCCCGTCAGTTACCCTCTCTTTCAAATCATCATTTTCTCACCTTTTCAATCGCTTTTCTATTAACTCTCCCAAACTCCGGGAAAATATCCATAAAATATGAAAATTTTGCTCTATTTCATATCACTACCTTTATACTTATTTATTTTACACCCATTTCGTATATTTGTAAACTTTAAATTACAACGCTTGAGATATTTCACCCAAATGAAATGGATTAAGTCAAAATACCGATGGAGTTAAAAGTTTGTGAATGTTGAAGCTTAAGAATTATTAAACTTTTTATCTATTCATTAACCCTTTGCGGTCGTATGTTTACTATCAGCCACCACAGTAAGGAACTGTACGAATATATACGAATCTTATACTGTATGCATTCATATATCAGTTTAGAATATTTTATATTATAAAGAATATTTTCTAAATTGTATTTATGAGTAATTAGAGATTCTCTCTTGTTAAAATATGACTAAATATCAGTGAATATTATGTATATGTATCCCTGCTCTTTCCAAAGAAATTAATCCCGACCAATAGAGACCCATACACAAATTTTATACCACCGCAAAGGGTTAATTTATTCCTTATCTACACTTATGCTGTCTTTCCTTTACTTCTTTTATTTCTTGTTGTGCCTTTTTTTACTGTCGTATAATTTTGTATACTCTTTTGTATATAGTCATTTTAAAGCTTCAGGGCGTAGTAAATAAATAGTATGATTTATTAATTTATTATATTCAATGTTAATATTTTTATATAATATAATGTATTTAATGTTATATATGTAAAGTAAAGTCCGAGATACAACTAACTCTCCCACACTCGGACGGTGCGGTCATTATCGCACCGTCCTTATCATAGTTCTTATCATTGTTTATTCTCATCGCTGCCGCTACACCTCCCCCGCAAGACCGGCGTTCCTAGCCGGCCGACCTCGTGTCCGGAGTACGTCCAACCGTGCCTGTTGCGGGTCTCCCTTAAAACGTTTAAGATGATTCCTATGTAGCCATCGCCGATTTCCGCTACGGTCTTCGATTTGAAGATTCGTGGTATCAGCAGCCGTGACTCTGTAGGGTCCCCTCCAAATCTGATTCAACTTTTTCGAAGACCCCGCAGTCTGGGCGGTATGGTGCCACCACACCAGATCATCCACTGCGATCTGTTCCTGCCTGGCGGTCCGGTCATACTGTTGCTTTTGGCGCGCCTGCATGTCGGAGGTGAACTGCATCCGTTGAGCTTGTAGAGTGTTCCAATCGCCCGCCTCAAAGGAGAGGCCGAATTTGAGGTCCAGCGGCGTAACCATGTCGTGGCCGAACATGGCTTTAAACGGCGCTATTCGGGTGGAATGATGGACCGTTGCATTATAGGCGGATACGACGTTATTTAAGCGAGCATCCCAGTTTCGTTTGTCCCCTACACATGTTCTTAGCATCGCCTCCAAGGTCCTATTGATTCTTTCCACCATTCCATTCGTCTGGTGGTGTCCCACTGTGGCATAGGTTATCTGTATGTGGTTGGTCGTGGCAAAATCTTGAAATTGTCTACTTTCAAACTGGGAACCCCTATCACATACTACCACTCGGGGCCAGCCGAACATCAAAAACATGTTTGTCATCCAAGCAATAATGTTATCTGCGGTTGCTGTGGCCATTGCCGTAGCCGTCACAAACTTGGTGGCGTAATCCTGCATCACGACAATGTATTTATTGTTATGGGAAGATTTTTGAAGCGGCCCACAGATATCTAATCCAACTCTGTGCCAGTTCTCGGTCTCAATAGCACTAGACCGTAGTGGGAGCTTTGTTTTCTCCGTGTTATCTTTAAATTTCTGGCACATCTGGCATTTTTCTATCGTGGCTTTCACATCGTTCGTCCACTTCGGCCACCAGAATCGTTTTCGTATCTCCTCCTGAGTCTTAAACAAGCCGAAGTGGCCGTTCTCATGAATGCTCTGCAAGATGGTTTTCCTGTCCTCCGGCTTCTGGATATAGAGTCTGTAAGTTTCCTTGTCAGCATTTTTATCCACAAAGAACCATTTGTGGTTACGCCGGGTAAAGTTCTGTCTATCTCTGCGAATGACCTCGTCCTCGTCATTAGTATCGGACTCTATCATGTTTAATTGAATACGGCTAAGGGTATCTGCCAACAAATTGTCTTTTCCCTTTATGTGGTCGATATTTTCGATCTGGTATTCTTGCAACTTCAACACCATCCTGCCAAGTTTCCCTGAGCAGTCCCTCTTGGATAGCAGCCATTGAAGGGGTTTATGGTCCGTCTCAATGCGAAAAGGTCTTCCTAGTAGAAGATATCGCCAATTCCGTAACGCTTCGAGAATGGCCGTGGCTTCCTTCTCGTAAGTGCTATACCGACACTGTGTCTTATTAAAGTTTCGCGAAAAGAAATCCACCGGAGTCTTGACCCCATCTATTATTTGTGAAAGAGTTCCCCCCATGGTTGAATCGGAGGCGTCGGTGGTCACAATAAACTGCTTGGTCGTATCTGGAATCGGCAGCCCCGGATCCCGGCGAATATGGTCTTTGATAGCACAAAAAGCGCGCTCCTGTGCCTCATGCCAGAAAAACTTCTTCTCATTAATAGCAACATAGATTGGTTTTGCCATGGAAGCAAAATCCGCAATCAAATCTCTATAGTAGTTGACCAAGCAAATAAATGTTTGTGCTTCTTGTTGATTTCGTGGTCGGGGGAATCTCAAAATTTTTTCTTTATTCGTCGCTGTAACCGAGCGTTTGCCACCCTTAATGGTTAGGCCTAAGTACTCAATTTCCTGTCTTCCCAACTGACACTTTTCTCGGTTTAGCCGTAAATTCTCGTGTTTTAAAATCCGAAAGACCTGCTCGAGATGCTTATAATGCTCGTCCCAGTTTTGGCTATATACGATCACATCATCCAAATAACAGTCGACGAAGTCCAAGTGTCCAAAAAGGGCGTCCATCAATCTCTGAAATGTTTGGGGCGCTGAGACAAGACCAAATGGCATGTACTTGAACTGATATAGTTTTTTTCCACAAGCAAAAGCCGTGTACTTTTTGGATTCGGCTGACATGGGAATTTGATAATACCCTTTCTTTAAGTCCAGTTTCGAGAAAATCTTGGCTTGGGCCACACGCACTAAAATGTCTCTTATACGTGGCATCGGAAACGCATCGGGTTGTGAGATGGCGTTTAAGTCCCTGTAATCCACGGCCAATCGAATGGAACCATCTTTTTTCTTAATGGGTACAATTCTCGAGCGAAACTCACTGTCGGACTCTTCGATAATCCCGAGATCCAACAAGTCCTTGATATGCTTCTTGACGTCCGCTTGCCAATGGACAGGAATTTCTTGAAGTTTGTGGCGCACCACTTTGTCGGAAGTAACTTTGATTTCATGATGCAGTCGCTGTGTTCGCCCAATTCCCTGGAACAGCAGTTGATACCGTTGCAGGAGCCCCTCTAGTTTCCGTTCGGCCTCCTGTACACCTTGGAGTGTGCACGGGGATCGACGTGGAACGGAAATTAACGTACCATTTTGGAACACCTGACACCCATTTCTTTGCTCTAACTTAAATAACTGTATCAAGTTCATACCAACAATAATGTCATGTTGTAAGTTATCGAACACAAAAAAAGAACAGTTTTGTTGTATGTTGTTAATACAAACGTCTAACTGGACCCTCCCGGAACATACGATCTTGGATCCGTTGGCCAATGTCACATGACAGGGGTCAGCTTTACACGGCACACGTAACTGTCGAAGTTTTCGTCTGGATATCGCCGAAAGAGATGCACCTGTGTCGTACAATCCCTGACACCGCGTATTATTTACCGTAATCCAAATCGTTAACAACTGCCCGGGAGGGCTTAGAAGTTTAAAAGGTGGAAATCTTCCGTGAGGTTCTCTGTCTCGGTTGGGACGTCCGACAGATTGTTCACCGTGAGGCGCTTGGAACAGAAAATATCGTGGTGCCCCGCTTTACACCGCGAACACACCGCGCGACTGGGGCATTCGTTGCTTTTGTGCCCTTTTTGTAAACACTTTAAACACAGCCCGGCTTGCACTGCAAGATTCCGTCGACTATCCGGTGTCCCTACCCGGCAGTTCTTCGTACCATGATTTGACTTATGACACAATGCACAACCACCTTCACTACGATCGCCTTGACCCGCACGTGGTACTCTACCCCTATTCGATCTTTCCCATTCTAACTCGCGTTCTATCGTAGCCCTCTTGTATAACTCCTCCAGAAGATGGTCCACTGATTGATCGTCGGCTGCTTTCAGGTGTACGGCCAGTCTTTTCGGTAACTGATTCCACAGCTGTTGGGTAATAGCCGCCTCTGTTACCTCCTCTGACACGCCACACTCTTGAGCCTGCTTCCGTAATCCCTTGAGGCGGTCCGTAAAGCCGAGAAGAGTAGTCTTGTTGTCTAACCTTACTGCGCGAATATTAGCCAGCAGGCGGACCTTCCTTGTACTAGGCCCAAAACGTCTGTCGAAATAGTCCAGAATCCATTGGATGTTATCGGCCGATGGAACTGAAGGCAAATTTTGACGAAATCTGCGGGGAGTGGCCTGCATCAATAAGACGAATTGCTCTTCGGCTGATAGCGAACCTGTCACCGTTTGGAACATTGTCTTGAAAATTTGCCAGTCTCTAGGCCCCGAGAACTGGAGATTCACTTGCGGAACCTTGACCCACGCGCCCGCACTTTGAGGAACGTTTGCAGTGCCGGTTTCCTGCAACCCCTTCTTTGGACTCAAAAATTCGCGTAACCGACGTACTTTGCCTGTGTATTCCTCGATTTTCGCATTGTCTTCTTTCGAAAGTTCGGTCGCCGCGTCAAATATCGTATCATGCGCCGCCGCTAACTTATGTGCCAACTCGGTGACTCTCTCCCAATTGTCCTCCGAGACTTCGAGCACCCCTAACTCCATCTTATTAAACATTTTCGAAATCTCACGCCGAACAACGCGCACGTCATCCATGGCGGGATCTTACTTCTGACACCAGTAAAGTCCGAGATACAACTAACTCTCCCACACTCGGACGGTGCGGTCATTATCGCACCGTCCTTATCATAGTTCTTATCATTGTTTATTCTCATCGCTG